>CM021105.1:456700272-456910057 GCA_007115665.2 Sequoiadendron giganteum | reverse complement strand
GGAGAGAGAGAGATATCTAGTTATGGTGGGAAGGATAAACTTGAGAGAGAGAGACTTGAGAGGGAGAGAGGGAGAGAAATAGACTTGAGAGTGTGAGTGAAATAGAGAGAGAGAGAGAGGGAGAGGGATATATACTTGAGAGGGAGAGAGAGAGGGAGAGAGGGAGAGAAAGATACTTGAGACTGTGAGTGAAATAGAGAGAGAGGATAGAGAGAGATTTGGAGAGACTTGAGAGGGAGTGGGAGAGACCTAAGAGAGAGATAGATACTTCAAAGAGAGGGAGAGAGGGATATGGAGAGGGATAGATAGGGAGAGGGGGTGGGAGGGACCTAAGAGTGAGAGAGAGAGAGAGAGAGAGAGAGAGAGAGAGAGAGAGAGAGAGAGAGAGAGAGAGAGAGAGAGAGAGAGAGAGAGATAGTGACTTGAGATGGAGAGAGGGAAGAAGAGAAGGAGAGACTGAGTGGGAGAGAGAGAGACTTGAGAGGGAGATGCAGAGAGAGAGATATTGTGAGAGAGAGAGAGGGAGAGGGTCTGGGAGGGAGATACTTGAGAGAGAGAGTGTAAGTAAGAGAGAGAGACATGAGAGAAGAGAGAGAGGGAGTGGGAGAGACCTGAGAGAGAGAGAGAGAGATGGAGAGTGAGAGAGAGAGGGAGAGAGTGTGAGTGTGAGTGAGAGATTGAGAGAGAGAGAGAGAGAGAGTGGGAGAGAACAAAGAGAGGGAGTGGGAGAGACCTAAGAGAGAGATACCTAAGAGGGAGAGAGGGAGTTAGAGAGACTTGAGAGAGAAACCTAAGAGGGAGAGAGAGAGAGGGAGAGGGAGTGGGAGGGAATTGAGAGAGAGAGAGAGGATGGAGATAGAGGTATAAAGATAGGTCTAGAGCTTTGTTGGAAGAATGAAGAAGATTAGGCTTTGTGTTTTCATTGATGTCACCATGTTGATCAAGGTGTTAGGTTGGTTCGGTATTTTGAACTGGTATGAAGAACATGTTTACATCCTTTGATGTTTTTGGTTTGGTATTCTAGTCCATATTTCCCCTCCAGTGATCATCGTTGTTTATGGTTTTGAGAAAAGGTTTATGCATGTTGGAAGTGTGCAAGTATACAATCTTGTGTGCTCTATTGGAAAAACAAGGATAGACAACTGAGAGGGGGGATGAATCAGTTGTTATAAAATTTAAACTTATTTAACCTTTATCAAACTTTAATCCCAGATCTAATAATTAACAGTGAAAGCATGAATCAACAACACATCAGAAACAAAAAACACCAAGATTTTTGCATGGAAACCCAATTAGGGGAAAAACCATGATGGAGGTTAATCCACAATTTATACCCTATTAAAATTTTAAAAGAAATGAATAAGGAATGCACATGCATTCAAGAACACTGCCTAGAGCTCACTACTCAAAAGGGAAGGCTCACTACCTTACATAAAATAATTAGATTAAATCCATTTGATGAGGTTGAACTAAGAATTTAGCTTCTTCAAAAGCTTGATGATAGTTTCGGTTAGGCACATAAACACTTCTTCACACTTCGCTCAAACTCCTTCACACTCTACTTTGAAATTGAATGATCTGATCTTTATTCACACATTTCGCATTCACTCTACATGCTCATATCTCAAAAATGAAGAAAACAATCTCTTATATATCCGCTACATGGAATTACATTAACAACTTTGTTAGCCAAAGATAAAAGAATAAATTACAAACTGTTGGCCCAATTCATGAACAAATCTCAATGCACACCAATCGTAGTCGGTCACAACATAATGAGGTCCTAGATAAACTTCCTCAAACATGCCAAACATAAAAATATTAATCCACAAGGATCCACAACACGCTACAACCACCATGTTGGCCAAGAAATTGAAAACCCAAACACACAACGGAAAAATCTCAAATCATGATCACACCAATCAACGTGGACGTACAACAATGATAGTGTACAATCTAGAACCATCATTGAACATCACAGGATCATCCACAACAACTTAATTTACCAGAATTGCATTCTCTTCTTCCAAAAACACTTGCTACAGTAACATAATAATTGTAGGAACTCAAAAACTCATAACTCACTCCAATCTTGATGTGCACCTATGAAAATTATGGATAACATACTGGATAGGCTCAACAAAAAACCCTTTAATGCATGAATTTTGATTACCAACTTATAGAGCTTTCCACTACTATGATCTTCACATCTTCGTAGACTGCCTGTAACATATTTATTTTAATTTTCTCAATATCCTCAACATATACAGTCTTCAAAATCACCAATGCTAATAGTGTTGACATCAATGAAAACCACATATCAGCAACACAACCATAACATCCAACAATCTCCCCCTTTGGCATTGACGACAACACATGATGTGAAAAATACCATCAACACAACTATCTCTTCTCAAACTATTTTATTCTTCCATCTTCTCCCTTAGTTCTGATTGCTCTTCTCCCCCTTTCTTCTACAAAGGTTTTTCACATTACTCTTCTCCCCCTTTGACATCAATGGCAAAGGTACACAAGCTTTGAACCACATATCTGAATCATTTGACTACTCCCCTTGAGTAGTAGCCACCACAACATCAATCTGAAACAAGATATGACTATGAGTGCATGGATTGATGCAAAGAATTGCATCTTAGTTCATATTAGGAGGGGAAATAACCCCTAACTTTCCTTTGAGATACTCAAAATTATCTTTAGGCAACAGTTTAGTGAATATATCTATAATTTATTCCTTAGTGGGCACATACTCCAGTCTGATAAAATTGATTGAAACAAGCTCATTATCCAAGGGATTGGGAAAGGGTCACCATTCCACATCAATTCGACACCACTCCCCAAATAGGATAATTTTTAATGTCTTAGAGTAGATGTTTATCAAGCTTTAATGTTTTATAATGTTAGTTTTAATGGCTTCTTCATCTTTGTTTACATTGAATTCTCTTTATTGGGATTGATTCTTAGCGGGTTAAATATGCCTTGAATTCATATGGATTAGGTGTAGTTATCCTATGCTATTTCATTGGTCACATTTTGGCACTAGAAGGAGGGAAAAATTTAATGATTTGAGTGTTTTTGGAAGGAATTTTTGAGGTTACACCCAAAATTTTACTTGAAACTAGTCACATTTTTTTAATCATCCAAAATTGGGTGAATTAAAGCTTGAAAAATAGCTTTCTATATTTTTTAGATCTTGGTCTTACCTTTATGTAGCTTTTTGTGGCACTCAATTTCATCAGGAATTGAAAAAGATATCGAATTTTTAATGCTACTATGTTTTTTTTTTAATTATGGGTTTAATCTCTTAAATGCATGATTTTCTTTCATTTCTAATAAATTCTATATGATTAATCTTGTAGAAAGGTTGTTGGGTTTTCAAGATCTCATATTTAGCTTTCCACAACATTTTACGATTTTAAAATTGATCAAGATTTGAGAAAGTTGTCATTATTTCAAGTTGTTGTATTAATATAATTTTCTAAAAATGTTTCTCAACACTTAGTGAAAGGATAAAATGAATTAGCTTTCAAAGTTGGATAAAATTGAACCAAACAACCTCACATTTGCTTTAAATTTTGACATGTTCTTTAAATTTTTGATTTCATCTAATTGCTAACATGTCACTAACTTCTCATTTTTATTTTTGAGGCTAACTAGTTTTGTAGGTTTAGGGAATAAAATTCGAAGTGAAGAAGTATATTGTCATTTTATTATAATTGTCTCGAAACTTATGGGGCAATTATAACCTATTTATGATAATTTATTTCATGTTTTAGGACCAAACTAGATTTCTTTTGGGTTTAAAATGAATGTTCAAATTGGTTAAAACTAAACCCTCACATCATTATGCTCGGTTTAAAATTGAACAAAACAATCTCCACACTTCATTTGGTGCTTAAAACAAATTCATTATGCTTTTCAAGGTTAAAATGAACATGTGTCTGATTTGCTTGTGTATTCTTGTTGTGTGTATCCTCTCCCCTTATGCTTTGTGTGATCTTGGGTGAAGAAAAACATACAAGTTGTAAGGAAAGCCTTAGTGTGGAATTACTTTCCTAATACCAATTCTAAGAGGAGAATGTAGATAGTAAGGTTCAATTTTGAATTACAGCTCATTAAAGATGCACAATTAAAAAAAAATAGACAATTAAAATCATACATAAAATTGATCACCAGTATTTACTTGGAAAAACCCTTACGAGAGAAAAACCCACACACCAAGCAAAGTCACTTTGTATTGCAGTAAAAAATGTTCACATACAAAGTTACAGACTCATGCTCTTCAAATGTCAAATCACAGTCTTAATTTAGGTAGCATAAAATTTCTTTGATCAACCTTGTTCACTCAATGAATTCTACAACTTGATCTCTATTTCAATTCCATTACAAAATTATTACTTCAACCGAACCTCAATCTAGAGTATTCATCCATGGTCACTTCAGTTCCAGAGAACCAACTATTTCCTATTCATGGTTGTAGACAAACCATCACATAATAGTTACCATATCAAGCAATGTCGAAGAGACAAACTCCAATCTCTCACTGATCTCGAGCCACATTGACATGTTATTCTTATGATATACTATTGACCAAGTCCATCGCCAATTCAATGAGAGATTTCAGCTTCTCCCACCAATACAAGTAAGTCCTTTCAATGTCCTCTTTACCGCTCAAAAAAGTTCACCATGTATCAACATATCGGTGAGAAAACAAGTTGAATCTCACTAATATGAGGATGTCATATCGATGAAGTTCACATTGGTCGATGTGTTGCCCACTATTGCTTTACCTTCACAAGCTATCAACTTATCGACTCATCGAAGAGACATTGCCCAAAGTCATGATGACTACTTGAAGTCACATCAATAAGAATGTTCAAAACTTATATTAGCATGTTGAAGAGAAATTTCACAATTTCTCAGTGAAGCATCCAAGTCTCGCCGATACGAGCCTCATCCGGATGTCGAGGAGACATTGTCCAATGTCTTGGGGATGGTGCAACCTCCTACTGATAAGATACTCCATCAATGTTTCAGAATGTCGAAGAGACATATCACAAACACCCGCTGAAGTGAGCTACTCTCACTGACAATGTAAACACAATGCCAAAGCAAGGGATATCGGTTTGTTCAGGAGAAAATAGGTGAAGTCTCGCTGACCATGTAATGTGTCACCAATGAAGTCAAATTATTGAATATTTCATGAACTTCACAACCCGCGAATCTAGGTTTCAAGTTTTCAACTTTTCGCAACATACAGGCCAACAAAGGAAAAACATGCCAAGTTTGAAAGTTCAATGCCAGTAAGTTGAGGCACATTTTCCCAACACAAGTATACATTTTCTTCTTGGAAGTTCCTATCCTCTCCCCTTGTACCTTTTGGAAAATCTTGGGTGACAAAAAGCATTTTATGCTTCAACACATGTGTTACCTTTAGCGAGCCTACCTCCCAAATTGTGAGAGGGAACGACCCAAGTAGTACTTTCATTTCGGTCAGCTATAGAAATAATTGGTGTGATGAAATTCATTAACCAGTTGGTGTAGTTAAACTATACTGATGAAAGTCTCCTCTATTATGTGTGTGATGCATTAAAACCCTTAGATGTTTCTAAGGTCTAGGAGGCCTCTTAATTGAGTGAATTTTCCACATGTATAGCACCACTTTAGCTTGAAATTCTGAATTAAGAACTTTGTTTGTAGTGGCTTTCCATTTCATCTGAAGTGTATTTTGAAGTAGTGCATTGGAATAAAATCATTCTAAGAAGTTACTAACCATGTTCTATTTTTGGTTGAGGCAATAAAGCAAATGGCAAAGGGACTCCTTTTCTTGGCATGTCAAGATGTTACATTTCCTTGACATGGCCTATTTTTCCATTCCATTTTCACCGATTAATCATATCTTAGGGGATGATGGTAAGCCTACTAAGAAATACACAACCTAGCTAGGATTGTTCATGCTTGTGAGTCATTTTAATACTTTCTTGGTTCTAAAACATTTTCAAACAAACATCAAAAAATCATCAAATTTCAAACCCTTTGGTTTAAGCATGGATACCCTTTGAAAAGTCTTGATATTGATGCTTGTCCTAAGGATTTTATCCTTAGAGACTTCTAAGTATTTTGGATTATATCTAAATCCATACTGTCCAAAGTTAATATAGGTAACTATGCCACTAACTTCATTATTTTCACATAATGGACTTTATGAAATGAAGGATTTTTTTGGCATATACATTTTAGTTTTAAATTTAAGCAAGACATTTTATGTGGTAAAAATAACTTAATTAATCCAATATTAAATCAAATGAACACCCCACATTATTGTATGTTCAAAAATTTGACACTCCAAAACAAGAAAATTGAGACAAGGAAAGTATTACAAAACATTGAGTCCTATTGTCAAAATCATTGGGTTCTATTTCCAAAATCATTGAGTTCAATTTTACCAAAATCATTGAGTCCTTATGGTTTTGTCACTTTATAGGTATAGCATGTTTCTCACTACATTGGTCTTGCAAAACAAAGGTTCATTTTAGGTTAATATCTTGGGTCAAAACATTTCATCCACCTTCATCACATTTGGCATTCCACTTAACCAAACAACTTTAGAAACTTTTGGACATATCAACACTTTGGACTTGGATATTTATCAAACCAATCCCCTAAATTAGCTACTATTTATGTGAATTGGATCCTTTTCCATACACCTAGTTAAGTTAGTCATCATATTTTTGAACTAGTCTATCTTCAAGGTCACAAATCTACCTTCATTAACATCATTTATCCAAGACATGAAAACATCAAACCTTTAAGTCAAAAGTGTTGTCCAAAAGTTTATAAAGCTCATCCCCCACATCACTCACCCCTTTCATCATCCACATACACCATTGGTCCTAAAAACCTTAGAGGTTCACTTTTGCAACAAGGTCAAAACACAAGAAAAATATGGAATATAAACTTGATTCATCCATCATGAATGATATAAATCAATCAAACTATCAAAACCTTACAACACCAATTGATTATCAAAACTAAAATTTATACAATTCACACACAAGATCATTATATCCTACAAACCTCAATGCTACAAAAAATGTGAGTATTCCCAATCTAAATTTTGGAATACCTTTCCCTATGGTAGATTTAAGTCAAAGTCAAAACCTACAAATCTATCAACCAAATGATCAATACACGAGTTTTCAAAACAACATTATCCCATCAAATCAATACATGCCAAATGTGAGTATACCAAATAAAAACTTACCAAACATGAATATATCAAATCCACACTTGGTGAACTATGGGATAGATACATTTTCAAATCACACCAATGTTGTTCAAAATCCAAAAAATATATTGAAAAATCAATTTATTAATCCAAATCAAGGTAACACCATGCAAAATCAAGGTTACCTAAATACAAAATCTAAATATCATCCCAAATCAAAACATTATCCAAAATCAATTTGCATATGATCCCGTACAAATACCACAAGTGTATATTCCAAATATGTTTGACCAAAAACCAAATCAACTCTATCAATGGTATCAAAATAAAAATCAAGATCAAATTATGCAAAATAAAATTCCTATACTTACCAAATTCATTGATTCATATCAGCAAGAAATATTTCCACCTCCAAATCAATACACTCTTCATCAAAATCATCAAAACATTGATTTGTATCCACAACATCAACAACAAAATTTCCAACATCAAGACACTGGATATCAAGAACCACATCTTCAACATCAAGATATTAGATATCAAGAAGCACAACGTCAACAAGAAGATCTATCCCTACAACAACATGATCAATCAAAATAAGATTAAACATAACCAACAAAATATTCACAAGATAACAACACCATCTCCAAACATGAATACACTCCTTTGGGGGAGCCAATTAAATTAGCATTAAACATGTTAGTCCATGCTAAACTTATCAATCTTCAAGAATCATTAAATGGGGGTGAGCCTAGCATCAAGCTCCCATGGGATGGTGATAATGATTATTGTGAATACCATAGCACAAAAGGTCATGACACATTATATTGTATAAAACTCAAAGATCTCATCCAAGACCTTCTTGATCAAGGAAAAATAACTATTGAGGACAATGGTCAAGATTCAACCACTGATGATAGCAGCGACAATATTTCCACCACAATTGTTGAAAACAATGATCAAGATCCAAACATCAATGAACACCTTGAAGATGTTTCTACCTCATCCAATGATCAAATAAACATACATCAAGATTCCCTTTTTAATCATGATCAAAACCCATCAACAATAACTAACAATGATCCATTTCAAGAAATCTTAACATCATTTGATCCTATGATTGAAAAAATTGACAATATCCCCACCACCATTGTTGAGGATAAAGTTAAAGATCTATCCACCAATGATCATGTTGAAAATGTCTTTTTAACACCTAATGAGTTAGATTACATACCTCAAGAATTTATTCCAAAGAATGATCAACATCTTTCACCAAAGTCTAGCAATGGTCCTTTCCAAGACATATTGACATCCTTTGACCTCATGGTTGCAGATATTGAAGTAATCCTCAAATCAACACTTGATCCAAATCCAATCAAATATCAAGAGGATATTGAGCCACTTCCCATGCCTAATGAAGATATGCAAGAACCCTTTGTAAGAAATCCATCCTTTGAAATTGACCCATGTGAAGAACTTGATCCATAGCACATCAAAAGAAATTCCAAAATTAATCAAGATCAAGAATCCATATCTCCAAAATGGTACAATGATCTAATGGGAATGCTCCAATCTATATAAGATGTCACAAATGATGATCATATCGATATAGCACACACTCCTCCATCTAACCCTAATATGCCTTCTTTGGATTGACACATAGATGATCTTCATTTAGAACAAGATTTTTGTACTCTTTATATTATTACACAAGAACAAGAGGTTATTGATTCCTACATTCAAGTTGAGTTGTCAATGTCCGAATCAAATATATCCCAAATTCAGATTGAGGACATCATTTGTGAAGATATCCAACATTATCCAGTCAAGAAAACAAGTCGGACCAAATAGGATATTCTAGAGTCAATAGAGTAGTAAGTTAAATAACATCATTTGCAGTGGTCATTTATTAGAAAATTCTTGCTAAGAAAGAAATCTCAAAATAGGTATAATTAAAGCATGAAGGTACTACTTCCACAATATAGGGGTAACTTCATCTCAAGAAAATGTCAACATAGAGAGCATGAAGAATCCTTATGATGAAACCAATGCCAATGCTACAACTAGCCATGTCACAAATCTTCATCCATTCATCATCCCATCCACAAATTGGGCCCAACACAGAAAGAAATATTCCTATCAAAGCAAGGAGAAAATAGTCAAAGAAAATGAAGCAATAAAGCAAAATGAACAAATCAAATACAAATTGATACCAAAGAATACAAAAGAAAATCATCCCAATCATACTCCATTAGTCATAGAAACTATGGGGAAAAATAAAAAGGGAAATGTATCCATCAAAGGCATCCACTAATAAAAAAGAAGGCTTCTCAAGTGATATACAAAGTATATCAAGTAGTTGGTCCCAATCTCACGCAGACCTCCCATCCACCCATCATTACTTATCATCCCAAGTTTGGAGAAACAAAGGTTCCAAACCATCGTCCGACCTATCTGCATCTTGTCCCTCAAAGCATTGCACCATCCACTTCGGCATCCATCGTATCCAACTCTCATATTGACCATGTGTTGGCAAAAATTTTTTATCATAAGGATTCTGAAGGCACTATCACAATTTCCACACATAGACAAGCTCAATTCCGATATTAACAGGGTAGATCAACATTCTCAAAAGTTGCATTCAAGTGCTCATATCTTAACAAAGAAAATTCTTCAAGAAAGATATCATTGGAACATTATGATAGTAGGCTCTACATCAGTACCAATAGGTGGTTCAACATGAGCATAAAATTTCCATTTAAAAAAAAATAAATAAACATTAAAAAAAATCAGAAAATTATAGAAATAGTCAAGAGAAAAATCACCCTCTAGTGAAAACCACTTTGGTGGCACTTTGGATAAGTACCATGATGAAAACCTAGGAAATAGGCATCATGAGTAGAATAGAGAATCTATCTGCACCATTTCAGGTGGAAGCATCTCATCCCATCCATAATAAATCTTGCATTCCATCCATATTATCCATAATAAATCCATTCATCCATGAGTCATTTATCCAATCCATTTTTCATCCAATATAACTTATCTTGATCTTGGAAAAGGTTCAGTATGTACTTCAAACTTGCTTATGATAAATATCTTGACATGGGTCACTATCATTGGTCCTATCCTAACCAGCATTATCTAAGGCATGAGGCATTATCCAAAGAGGCATACTTTATCCAAACATGTTATCCTATCACAAGATAATCCTTGGCAGCCTCCACATACCCATCCATCCATTCATTTATCCATGCATCCATCCATTGCATTCCATGCATTTCTAGACACTAGGGGTAGATACTTACATCTTGCTTCAGGAATAAATCCTGAGCTATATCCTATAACTCATGTTGTGATCTAAACATTTACAATTTTTAAAAATCAAATTGGTCAAATCATTTGTAAGAAAAAATCTAAATCACTAGCCCATGGCACATATTGATGAGAAGATGTTCCTTATGAAGATTTGTCTTTTTCAAACATGAATCAAAATAATCAATATCAATTGAATATATCTTGTGCTTCATCATCACATCAAATAATTCCAATAGATTTTGTTCCAAATCAAGCTTCAAAATCTTGATTAATCAAATTTGACCAATCCACCATCATCTTGAGATATATCATTTCCCAGTCTTTGTGTTGTTCAACACTATTCTTGCATTGTTGTGCATATTCAACAATGTTATCACTATCAATAGTCAATCAATTAGATCAATCAATTCAAGATTGGCTTTCCAAAAAATCCCAAAATAGGTATCCATACACTCGTCAACATCGTGCAAAAAATCCAAAACATCCAAAACACATCAAAATCCCAAAAACAAGTCAAAAAGTCAAAAACATTGAAAAATCCAAAAACAATACCTTGTCGAACTATGAGTCTATGAGCTTGAATGTAGGTAAGGCCATCACTAATGTGCCCCCGAGACACCCTAGGTCAGTCCTTTAGGAGTCTGTCATAATAAACTAGAAATCCATTTGTTCATTTTCTCATCAACAATAGGTCAAGTCAGTCAAACTAAGTGGTCTTTACATGTATAACGTAGGTAAGTCTCATCTTTGATAAGCCCCCAAGGCCCCTAGGATGGTCTTTTAGGTTCGGTTCTTGGTCGGATCTTAGAAAACACCTAAACATTTAAAAAATCAGGAAACATAAAAACATTCACAAATCTCAAAAAATCCCAAAACATTTGAAAACTTAGAAAAATATAAAACATTTGAAAATTGAAAACCCTAAAAAACCTCAAATAACTAAAAAATAAAAACATTCACATAAACACTCCAAAAGACCAAAAATAACCTCAAATTTTTTTCAAAATATCAAAAATATTGACATATTAAAAAAAACTCAAAACCATCCATCCCATTTTGCTTTCACCTGCAATAAACCTTCATCCATAATAAATCAATCATCACCTTCAACCTTTGGTAAAACATGTAGAAAGAAAGTATCGCAAGTCGTAAAGTAAGAACCTAAGTGTCAAAATCTAAAGTCTAGATAATAGGTAAACGAGTCAGTAGAGTTTGTATCAATGGCTTATCACACACCTCATCCTAATAAAAAAACCTGATCAACATGTCCTAGGATGAATCCTTCCTACAATGGGCATGAGTATCAAAAATCACCTTAGCTATGTTAAAATTGGCAAGAGATATAGATAACATTGATTGTTTGTTTTTTATCTTTTTTTTTATGATTTATCTTATTGACCCATTCCAAGGACCTCTCGATGATATCTCAATGATTTAGAGAGAAATGAATGTGGCATCGGTCATTATCTTTTGTTTTTTGTGCTTGTGGGTATTCTTATAAAATAATCTCGGCACATACTTTCTTAGTTTCATGTAGGGAGGTCGTTTATAGTAAATTTTTTACTATTGCATATTCTTTGGTCAAAGATATTCTAAACTTTTAAACTACATTCCAATGAAGTTTTCGTATGTCAAGGTGTGAACTTGAGAACTATCCTATATGTTTGAAAATTCAAAATACATCACACTAGATACAATGCCATCTTGGTTATCTATACCTTGATGCATCATTTCTATGTGCTATATATAAAAAAAGGAATGACATAGAGTCTCAGTCCAAGAATATGAGAAAAAACATCCACTCTCATCACCATATCTAATAGAGTCTTAAAGAATCATAGGCTTGTTGGAATTATGAATCAATCTCAAAATAATGGTTAATCCATACATCTTATTCTTCTATCTTTACTAACATTTCTATCCCAGTATCAAATATGTGTGACATATCAGAATATACAAGAGGTTAGCCATGGCTGATGAATTTATATACATCATCAAATCTGTCTACATCAACAACTAAACTTTCCAGGAACTATTTTTCATCATCTTCATCAGTAATCCCTCTTCTGTTGGGGCACAGTGGGGCATCTACATCATCTTCAGCTAAACAATTTGAAAATTTGCAGCTCTTTCATTCAAAAGAAACCTTAAATCATAAGCATTTCAAGCATAAGTCTAATTTTCACCTATCGTGAGCCCAATTAGAACAATTTATTCTCCGATCGATCTCTCAAGGGGGAAACCAACCATCTTTCGATCATATTGATATCATATCATCTAATGAATTGTTTTTCTAGCCTTACTAGAAAATCTTGATCAATTTATCAAATCAATCATCAAATTGGGATATATCTTTGCCTATCAATCCTTGTGTTGTTCATACCTTGACAATGCTATCCTTGCGTTGTTGTGAATCCTCAATAATTTTATTAATTAATCAATTAGATCAATCAACTTTATCTTGGCTATCAACATCTCAAAGAGATCATCGATATTCATTTTTGCATTGTCATCAACATCAAAATCAACATCAGTATTTAAACCAATGCAACAAGTACATTGCTTCAAAGAGGAGAGAAATGTACACTTAAAACTGCCCTAAATGGTATCGCACACTTGAATCTGATATATTAACATTGTTTTGTCCTAAATTTCATCTTCTCTTCACTTATTTAATTAAATTAACCTAGTTATTTAATTAAATACATTATTTTCATCTATTAATATTATTAATCTAATTAGATTAATTCCTCCCCTTTTCATTAAATAAATCAATAATTTAATTAATATCCTCACATTCCTCCTCTTGCACATTTAAATTTAGTTTTAATTAGCTAAATTACTAATTATCCCCACATTCACACTTAAAAGGGAATATTCCCTCTTTTGCAAATTCCTCCAAAAGGGAATATTCTTATGAATATCCCTCCCCTTTGCACATTAAAACTTTGTTTTAATTTTCTAAATTCTAATTTTTTTCATCCACTTGCATTAGAATATTCTTTGAGAATATTCCCCCTTTTCACTCATTCAAAAAAGGGAATATTCTTTTTTGAAACAAAATTTCAACAAACTTCTTGAGAAAGATTTGAAAGTGTGTTTCTTTGCATGATTGTGAGACCTTGATTAAATATCAACTTGCATTCTCAACCCTTGATGAGAATCCATGATCCATGCCTCCATCTTCTTTCCATCCTGACCATTGATTGATCTTTTCAATCTAAGCCCTTGATTTCTCATTCAAATTTAATTTTGATTAACTAAATTGCTAATTATCCTCATCTTCCCACTTGCAAGGTAATATTCTTGGAATATTCCCTCTTTTGCACATTCCTCCAAAAAAAGAATATTCCTATGGAATATCCCCTTTTATGCACTCATTCCTCCAAAATATTTCTTAACCTCTTCCTAATTCCTAGGAAGTGTGTTTGTTGAAAGCTAATTTTGACCCTTGATTAAATTAGTTGATCCTTGTCAACTTTCAACCTTGACCATGGATTGGAATCCTCAATCCATGTTTCATCCTCCTTTCATTTGTGACCATTGATAAATCAAATCAATCTCATCCGTTGCTTTTTCATTTTCTCTCCTATAAATAGATCGCTATTTGGAGACAAATGGATCCATCTTTTAATAGTAAACTTATGTTGTTAAAATCACTCTCATTTGCATCCATATTTAGCTTTTTTTTTTAGTTTAAATTCTTGATGATAACAACTTAAAGAATCCATTAATGGATTCCATGGTATCTTTCAAGTCTAGCATACATTTAGAATAGCTTTGCATACACATCATTCGTCTTAGCTTTTATCATGTTAAATTATCTTTCATCATGTTCCACATATATCTCTCATTAGGTTCATCATTTTTCTTCAATAAAACTAATTGAAACAAGCTCATTATCCAAGAGAGTGGGAAAGGTTCACCATTCCACATCAATGTGACACCACTCCAACAATAGGATAAGTTTCAATGCCTTAGAGTAGATGTTTATCAAGCTTTCATGTTTTAGAATATTAGTTTTAATGGCTTCTTCATCTTTGTTTACATTGAATGATCTTATTGGGATTGATGCTTAGTGGGTTAAATATGCCTTGAATTCATATGGATCGGGTGTAGTTAGCTTATGCTATGTCATTGGTCACATTAACCAATTGGGTGCATCTTCATTATATTCTACCTCTGCAACATCTCTTTGTTCTTGGTTTTTAGTATGCTTGGGAAATTCTCTTACATTCTCAACCTTTCCCATCACATCCTCTAGAACTAGAACATTTTCTATATTTACTGGCATGGATTTCGGATTACTGAGATTCAACACTGTCTCTTCATTTCCAAGACTTATATTTTCCTATCTAGCCAGGTGCTCAACACTAGTCTTTGGGGCATCACTTCCTTCATGTCCTATTACATTAGGATTCTCTTCATTTCTCACCCCACCATCCAAAGTTTGTGAAGGATCTATATTCTCAAATTCAACCCAATCTTATCCCAACTTTTCAAAAACTTGCAGTTGCTCAACATCATTTTCACCATTCCCTAGTGGAAGCTGGGAATCAATCATATCTTCGATAACAATATCATCAATAGGACCTTGGTCTGTAGTTTCCCTGGTTTCCTTTTCATTAAGTATTTTAGGGTATCCTGCCTTTGGGGTGAGTGTTCTTCTTATGAATTCTTCTTCTTAAATGTTTATAGGAATTGACTCTATATCTGACATTTATTCCACCATTGGTTGTACCATGGGCTTCTCCTTAGATTTATTCTCTTTTACGCATTCCATCATGGCACCCCATTTCTCCCACTATTCCTTGATTTTCTCTTCATTTAATTTAGAACTCTCTTCTAGAGCCATAGGAGTCTTTCCCAGTGTTTGTTTTACTACAACCATATTGACTAAAGGGGAAGAGGTGAATAATGATGCAACCATATGGGATGCATACCTTGTCTAAGCATGATTGTTTTATTCCATTCCCACCTCTTCATCAGTCATAGGTTGAATCTTTGTATTTTTTGTGGAAGAAGATGTCTCTCTAGGATTCACTATCACTTTGACCTTACTTGGTCAAGTTCCTTTATGATGACTAGTTGGCACGAATTAAACTCTCTAACTTGAGGCATCAGGAGTTCTCTCCTCAATATGGGCTAGTGAAGGATCATGAGGGTCAAAACTAGGCCTCTAATCGGCGATGAAAATTCAAAAAATCAAAGTTAGGAAACTTGACATAAACATTTGAATAGATTATTAACATAATTTGAAAAATATGTAAGAACAAAATTTGTAGCAAATTGAATGTAGTTTCTAGGCTACTAGTCCTTTTTGGAAAAAAGTAAATTTGATTTAAGAAAATTTGAAATTTCAATGCAGTGGTACTAAATTTTTAGGAAAAAGATAAGAAGCAGGTGTATGTTTGACCGCCCTAAGTATAAGAAAAAAAATAAATATTTTTTTGAATCTTTCAATATAATTAGAGGACATATGCTTGGATGTGCCGATTTTTTTTTTGTAAATTTTTTCTATGTAAATAATTAGTTATGATTTTTTTATTAGAAATTTTCAGAATTATTAAAACGTCTGTGTTGACCACCATAACTTGGTCAAAATTTATGAAATTCAATTTTTTTTTAATCCTATAGTATGTGAAGCATAGAATTTGGTGCATCTTGTAGGTTTGAAATTTTTTAAGTAGCTTGAAAGTTATAGAACTTTTTCAATCAACCTATAAATCAGGACTTTAGACATAATGTATGTAGAAAATCAATAATAATTATTTATTAAATTCAAAATAAGGAAAAAATTATATTGGTGGAAAGCTAACAATTTTTTCTATAAACCATTTTTGTTTCATCAAATTCAGATAAAAAAATTCATTAGCTACAAGGACGAACTTTAGAAAACTAAGGAAATTTTGTAAAAAACATTTTTTTGGTTGACTTTCCAGGTTAGGCAATCCCAAGCCAAAAACTGAGGCAAACCCGAGGGAAATTCCAAGTCTACAAATTTTGTTAGACAGAATAAATATTTGTTTTTATTTTCAAAATGGATATCCATTTTGGAAAGCAGGAACCCATTTTTTTGAAAAACAAAATAGATATCCGTTTTGAAGACCTAAAAACCCTCTTTAGTAAAATGGGCATAACTTTTTTGTTTCTTATCAAAAAATTTACTTTTTATAGGTATTGGAAAGATGATTGAGAGCTCTATAGAATGGAATAGGTGGTGTTTCTATATTATACACAAAATAATAATTATAACCATTTGAACTTCATATTTTATTTTTGAAATGCCAAATGCTCACTACTTTCACATGCAAAGTCTCCTTTTCATGATTTTTTTAACACTCATCTCAAAATACTTGAAACTTTAGAGAAAGTAATGAATAATGAAATATTTATATTTTTTTAATAAAGATATTAAAAAATCTTCATAAATCATCATATCTTTCTATCCCATTCTCTACCTCTCTATATATCACTATGTCTCCCTAGGAACTCTGGACCTATCCCTCCCTCCTTTCTTCTCATACCTATCTTTCTCACTCTCTCTCCTTGAGCTTGTTGAATATTCAAGATACTGAGAGGGGGTTTAATCAATATCTTCTTAGAATTATTGAACAAACACCATCAATTATTCTAATGCATATATAAGAAAAGATGAGCAAAAAAATATGAAACCACACAACACATGAAACACCAAAATTTTACATGGAAAACCCAATGAGGGAAAAACTACAATGAGGATTAGCTCACTATATATAGTAGTTCCAAAACTGCATACAAAAAGGCTCAATGCTAGATACAAAAGCTCATTGCTTACAAGTAAGACTCACTATCCAAACAAGGAGGCTCACTACCTACAAAAGATTACAGTAATAAAATGGCTTACAACCAGAATATGAGCTAATAAAGTTACACCTCACAAGTGAAGATTTAGTTCCTTTAATGCTCAGAGAATTCGTATGTCAGTAGACTAATATTTTCTCTTCTTCGCATTCACATTCACTCCACACATTCCACTCATAATACTTGCGCTCTCCAACTCTCCAAACCATACTACATATATTTGACTTGTTCACAAGCATCAATTAAGTTGGCTTAATTAGATGCATCATATATTTTCCAAAAGGCTAACTATAAACTTTAAACATATACAAAACTTCTCCAAAATTAATTCAACCGCATAGCACACAATATCATGTTGGCTTGGACCTAAGATGGCTTGCTCATATATCCACAACAAAAATTCAACCCTTATACCACCAACTATTTATTAGGTCAGTGATGGATAGACCTAATAAAAAAATGCAATACCAGACCAATACCGATATACCATATGATCATATGAGCACATGGGATTGCATACTTACATGCTTCCAACATTCATAAAACTTTTATCAAAACCAAAAACAACGATGATCACTAGAGGGGAAATATGGACAAAAATATCAGACTAAAAACATAGGAGGATGTAAACATGTTCTTCTCACGGTTCAGAATACCAAACCAACCTAACACCTTGATCAACATGGTGACATCAATGACAACACAAAACCCGATCTTGTTCATTCTTCCAACAATCTCCCCCTTTGTCATTGATGGCAACATGTTCCAAAAGGATGTATGACAATCTCTCCAAATCTCTCCCCTACAATTTCCCAAATCTCTCCCCCTTTGAAATCAATGGCAAAGGGTGACCAAAAATAGGATGTAAACGTATGCACATGGTGACATTGCATATACAAAGAAACTTAAAAACTTTAGGACTTCAAAACTCCAGAACTTCCAAAATTCAAAAACTTCTAAAAACTTTCAAGCACTCAAAATTTTCAAAGATTAAAAACTTCCAAAAGTCTCCCTTTGTTCATGAATTCAACTTTTCTTCTCATATTTTTTTTATTTTCCTTTTTCTTTTATCTCCTCCTTTTTATTTCCACAAAAGAAAAACAACAAAAATTTGAACATTTAGAACTCAAGTAAAAATAACACTTTTCACCTAAAACAATTTCTTGTATCTCCCTTTAACAATTGGAAGAATCTATTTCTAGGCTAACACAACAAAATCCATTCTAGTGCACATGTTGTCCAACAAGGCCAAAAAAGTGAATGATGATGACCAATCCGTGGATGAGCACTGTCGTTCACAATCTTTTGCATCATGGGGAATTTGATAGAGATGGTCTAACTAGACCTCAACAATTTCTTTAACAAGCTAGAAGGTTCTCACCACATCTTTTCTCTGTCTTTGAATGGTTAATGAATCTACTTGCAATTCTCCAACTCTTATTCTTTGTTTTCCTTCTTTGTCTTTAAAGGAATCAAAGTTCTTTCCAATGCTATTCATTTCAAATTCAATTGCTTCAATTTTTCTTTTAAAATTGTCAACTGTAGTAGGCCATTAGAGATAGTACTTGTAGATATCCAACATTTCTTTAATACATTTCCTTGTCTCATATGTGTTCAAATAAATTGTACTTAGCTTTAACATATATTTTATCAACCATGGCTATGTCCTTCTAGACCTTCCAGTAACATTCTCTCTTCAACAACTTCAACTAGATTGTCTGATAAAGAATCAGAAATAATTGAAACATCAATACCTTTCTTGAGCAGATGCTCAAACAAATCATCATCGATCTTAAGTCTATCCATCAAAGAGGACACACTCCATAATTCACCATCTTCTTCATCTCACCTTTATCTAACAATGTCTGAATATCATGTGGATCAAAAAATTCAGACCCAGGTAAGGATTCTTCTTCATTCTCCTTTCCTTTCAGAATGATGATGATATCTTCTATGATAACTTCTCTCTTCTTAGATTCTGGAGGGGAATCACCAATAACAACTTCCAATTCCTTTGTACTAAAGGATGAACCCTCCTCAAACTAGCTAGACACAGTCATACCAGAGCACATATCCTTCTACAAGGATAAGAAAAATACTTTGCAAGAACTTGCATTGTCCACCATACCTTATAAATATTTGTAGATGTTTTTTCCAATAGGGATCCCAAATTCCCACTTAACATTTTCTTTTCTTGGTAGCGAGCTCGGAAAGTAGAATGCCAGGAATGTAAGAAAAGACCTAAATCAGAAAGGGTATTCCTTGACCAAGGACATTCATACATTTTCAGTTAGTTTTTCCAAGATTAAGCTACATAGATCAAATTTCTTGTTTTCCTTCACCATTTTGTGCGCTAGATATACAACAAGCCGAAGTGGAACCATCATGATTTCTGAAATAGATTTTGTAAGAGACGCCATACGTAACATACCTTACGACTGAGTCAATAGTATTTATCAACAAGTCTCATGGTTCTTTGTCAATTTGAGTCAACTCCTCCACCTCTTTGTATTTTACTATTTTCTTTCTGAGGAGGTCACCAACACTACATAACATAATGATAGCTTCAATCGCTTCCTTTGTAATAGGGTAGGGTTTGTCCAAAATGATACTATCGTCCTTGAATTTAATTAATAGGAAGAAGATGGATTCTCTGTCTATAAACCAAGGGAATTCTCCCCCTAAATCCATGCATAGGGTTTTTATGTTGTGTAAATGGTTTGACTCTAACCCTAGTTCCATTTTATTTATTTTTCAATGATCAAATTCTTCCAGTTCAACTCCTTTCAACCTTAGTGGAATATTTCCACTCGATCCCCTATTAATAGATTCCATCGTTGTACTTAACTTATTCAAATTCTTTCTTACACAACAAAAACTTCTTCTTTTACCTTCCTTTTTGTAACCGCGAGAGAAATTTTTTATCATGTGTTCTTGATTGTTCACAATGATCTCTCATAATTGCTCCAAATTGCTTCAAGATCACTCCAAGATTGCTTCAAGATCACTCCAAGATTGCTCCAAGTGGTTCTTTGAGTTCTTCAAATGCATAAGTGATAAAAAATGACTTGTAAATTTTTATTTATACAATCACTCTACCCTAATTCACATTAAATGCAATATGCTTCAAAAAGCTAATAAAAACCATTCTTCATTGCACTGAGAAACCCTAATTTTCTTTGCCGATGAACATACTTGCACTTTTTATTCTAGTTTTTGCATAACCTTTGTCCATCCATTCCTTACAACATATCCTCATGCCAAGGACTAACACGCCTGAGATCTAGGGTTTCAAACATTTTGTTAAAGCTCCCCCTAAGACCATGCTAGGTCTAATTCTTGGTGGAATCGTCTACACCAGATGAGGGTAAAGACACATCCGTCGTCTTTGGTTCTTTTTTCTTCTTCCATATCTTGTTCATTTCTTGCTTAATCTCATCTTTTTCAATCTTCTTCATAGGTTCATTTTCCTTTACTAGAGTAGACTTCTCTCTCTTTTTTAATTCTACGTACTCTTGAAATATGTCTCGATTTGTTGTAATTGTAGTAGCAAATATTTCTCTAATTTGTCTAACTTCCATTAATCCTTGATCTGCACTAATTTTATTTGTGTCCAAACTTGTTGCAAGTATAGCAGTAGCCATTGAAAGATTGATTCATTCTACCTACATTAAACCAGCTCATCATCTGAGTTCTGCATTCACTAGATTTATGTCCATTTTTCTTGCATACATAACATTGTCTGGAGAAGGAACCAGAAAACTAATTCATCCTACTCTTGCTCTCAGTTGCCTTGTGACCAAATTTATTACATGAAAAGAAAACACCATTGAAAGATGGGTACCTTTGAGAATTTGGTTATCTGATAGGTGGTCTTCTTCTTGGATTTCTTTTATGCTTCCCTTTATCTTGAGTCTTTTGATTGTCCACTGGATTTGAGTTCTGCACATTTTTAGAGTTTTCACCATCTTCATTTCCCAAGCCACCTTTGTCTTTAGAAGGTCTATATCCTACTATATATTCATCAAGCTTGGTGGAGCTTGTCTTGAAATTATCTTCACAGAGTTTTTCTTTCTCCAAATCTACTTCCAAGTTCATCACTTCTTGTTCAAGCCTTGAGCATACATCAAACTTACTTTGCACCATTGTATTCAAACACTCCTCAATTCTCTTCTTTTCTTCCACTTGCACCTTTAATCTGGTAATCTCTTCATTTGCTTGTTTCAATTGCTCACTCACTTCTCTATGTCTTTCTTTGAATTTATTCAATTGCTCTTTCAATTTATGGATCCATTCATTTGCCTCATCAAGATTTTCTTTCAGATCTCTATTTTCATTTTTTTCCTTGTCAAGATCTTCAAGAGCAGCCCAAATCTCTTCTTTATCCATTTGTTCAATCTGCAAGATCTTCCTCAAGCTGTTAGGCTTCCTTAGAGGAACTAGAGCTTTGATACCAATTGTTGAATATTCAAGATACTGAGAGGGGGGTGAATCAGTATCTTCTTAAACTTATTGAACAAACACCATCAATTATTCTAATGCATATAATAGAAAAGATGAGCAAGAGAATATGAAACCACACAACACATCAAACACTAGAATTTTACATGGAAATCAGAATGAGGGGAAAACCACGGTGAGGATTATCTCACTATATATAGTAGTTCCAAAACCAGATACAAAAGCTCACTGCTTACAAGTAAGACTCACTGTCCAAACAAGGAGGCTCACTACCTAAAAAATATTACAGTAAAAAAATGGCTTACATCCAGAATATGAACTGATGAAGTTACATCTCAAAAGTGTAGATTCAGTTCCTTTGATACTCAGATAATTCACATGTCAGCAGACTAATACTCGCTCTTCTTCGCATTCACATTCACTCCACACATTCCACTCATACTACTCACACTCTCCCAATCTCCAAACCATCATGTATATATATGACTTGTCCACAAGCATCAATTAGGTTGGATAATTAGATGCATCACATATTTTCCAAAAGGCTAACGATCAGCTTCAAGAACATACAAAACTTCTCCAAAAGTATTTAAACCACATAACACACTATATCATGTTGACTTGGACCTAAGATGGGTTGCTCATATATCTACAACACAAATTAAACCATTATACCACCAACTTTTTATTAGGTCGGCCATGGATAGACCTAATAAAAAAATGCAATACCATACCAACGCCAACACGCCATATGATCATATGAGAATGTTGGATGTTGTGGTTGTGTTGCTAATATGTGGTTGTCATTGATGTCAACACTATTAGCGTTAGTGATTCTGAAGGTTGTATATGTCGAGAATATTGAGAAAATTAAAATAAATATGTTGCAAGTAGTCTATGAAGCTATGAAGATCAGAGTAGTGGAAAGTTTTATAAGTTGGTAATCAGAAGTTGCGCATTAAAAGGTTTTTTGCTGAGCCTATATAGTGTGTTATCTGGAAGTTTTAGAGGTGCGCATCAAGATTGGAGTGAGTTAAGAGTTCCTACAATTATTTTGTTATTGTAGCAGGTGTTTCTGGAAGAAGAGAATGCAATTCTAGTAAATTAAGTTGTTGTGAATGATCTTGTGATGTTCAATGATGGTTCTAGATCATAATCTATCATTGTTTTATGTCTGCATTGTTTGGTGTGATGACGATCAGAAATTTTTCTGTTGCGTGTTTGGGTTTTCATGTTCTTGGCCAACATGGTGGTTGTAGCACGTTGTGCATCCTTGTGGATTAATCTTTTTATGTTTGGTGTGTTCAAGGAAGTTTATTTAGGACCTCATGATGTTGTGACTGACTATGGTTGGCGCACATTGAGATTTATTCATGAATTGGGCCGACAATTTGTAATTTATTCTTTTATCTTTGGCCAACAGAGTTGTTAATGTAATTCCATATAGCGGATATATAAGAGAGATTTTTTTCTTCATTTGTGAGATATGAGAATGTAGAGTGAATGTTAAATGTTTGAATAAAGATTAGATCATTCAATTTTAGAGTAGAGTGTGAAGGAGTTTGAGCAAAGTATGAAGAAGTGTTTCTGTGCCTAATCGGAACTGTCATCAAGATTTTGAAGAAGCTAAATTCTTAGTTCAACCTCATCAGATGGATTTAATATGATTATTTTATGTAAGGTAGTGAGCCTTCCATTCTGAGTAGTGAGATCTAGGCAGTGTTCCTAAATGCATGTGCATTCCTTATTCATTTCTTTATACTTTTAACAAGGTATAAATTATGGATTAACCTCCACCGTGGTTTTTCCCCTAACAGGGTTTCCACGCAAAAATATTGGTGTTGTGTTTTTCTGATGTGTTTTTTATTCATGCTTTCACTGTTAATTATTAGATCTGAGATTAAAGGATGATAAAGGTTAAATAAGTTTAAATTCTGTAACAAATGATTCACCCCCCCTCTTAGTTGTCTATCCTTGTTTTGCCAACAATTGGTATCAGAACAGGTTCCTTTGAAGAAGTTTAATAGCTTGAGGTGATCCTAGATGGAATCATACAAGAAGGGAAGTCCTAGATTCAATGGTACAAATTATTCTCTATGGAAGGTCAGAATGGAGTGTCATTTGAAGTGCATTGGTGAACCCTTCTGGAAGATTACAAAGAACATGTATAATATTCCTTAGAATGGTCCCTCTACTCCCAATGAGATCAAAGAAGCTGAAACAAATACCAAGGCTATAGAAGCATTTCTGAGTTCTTTGATAGATTCAAAAATGGCAAATGTTATAGGTCTAAAAATAACACATGAAATCTAGAAGAAGCTAGAAACATTGTATGAAGGAGATGCTCATGTGAAAGTTGCTAAGCTACAAAGTCTGAAAGGAAAATGGGAAAACATGAACATGAGTGAAGATGAAAACATTTTTTCTTTCATGTAGAAGGTAAATGAACTAGTGATGGGTATTAGATGTGTCGATGGAATTATGGAAGAAGATGAGATTGTGGCTAAAGTGCTTAGATCAGTGCCTACTTCTTACAAAACAAAATCTCATGCTATTGAAGAGCTTGGGACAGTAAAAAATGTGGTAAGAGACATGTTGATTGGTAAACTAGCTTCCTTTGAGTTAAGTGAATTTGGTAAGTCTACTTCTAAAACAGAATTTGCATTTAAAGCTACCATATCCAGAAAAAACCAATAGAGATATGATCCGGGAGAAAGTTCTAGAAAGACATTCAAATATGAAGATGAGATGAAAAAGATTGAAGATAAAGAAAGAGAGCTAGAAGAGATGGAAGCATTGATTGTGAAAAGAGAAGTCAGAGGACAAGGTAAGTATAAAGTAAAGCTGCCTATTAAATGTTTCTCTTGCAGTAAGATAGGTCATTTTGCATCAAGGTGTCCTAAAAGAGTTTCTAAGTACAAACCTAACAAGTCTAGATTTCAAAAGAAATGTTATTATGTTGAAGAAGGTGTTACTGATGATGAATTTGATAAAGAAACTAGAAATGAAGATGGATGGGTATTCATTGCTATCAAGGAAAATGGTTCGGTGTCCATTGAATCTACTAACAATCAGAATATTAAGAAAGCTCTTACAACTAGAATTGATGAAAAGGATGAGTGGGTGATTGATATCAAATGCTCACATCATATGAATGGTGACAAAAGAAAGTTCATAAGCTTGGAAAAATATGACAGTGGTGTTGTAAGATTTGGAGATAACAATGCTGGTGCGATTTGTGGTAGAGGCACTATTTATCTTGGTGGTAAATATAGTACTAATGATGTCCTATATGTTGAAGGATTGAATCATAACTTGTTGAGTGTTGGACAAATGGTAGACAAGGGATATAATCTTTAGTTCAAAGATGGTAAGTGCAGGATATTGGGAAGTTCTAGAAATGTAATTGCTTCAGGTACAAAGACAAGAGGTAATATTTTTCATTTAAGTGTTGCTAGTGAAAGTTTTTTAATTGCTCAAGTTGATGTAAGTTGGTTATGGCATAGGAGGCTATGTCATGTGAATTTTGATAACATTTTCAAAGTAAGCTCCACTCAAGAAATCAGAGATCTACCTAAGTTAGTGAAGCTTACTAACACTATATGTAAGGAATGTCAGATGAGAAAGCAGACAAGAATTTCTCTTCGGAGAAAACAACATCATTCAAATGGATTACTGGAGCTAGTACATACTGATCTATGTCGTCCATCCAGAATTAGAAGTCTACAAGGAGAAAGGTACTTAATGTTACTTATTGATGATTACTCTAGGATGATATGGGTTGCTTTCTTGAGAGAAAAACATGAAGAATTAGAAAATTTCAAATGTTTCAAAGCTATAGCAGAGAATGAGATAGGATTGAAGGTTGAATGTTTAAGATCAAAAAGAGGTGGTGAATTCACTTCCTGGGAGTTCAATTCATTTTGTGAAGAGCATGGAATCAAAAGACAGTTATCGGCTTCCCAAAATCCTCAACATAATAGAGTTGTTGAGAGAAAGAACATAACAATTCTAGATGCTTCTAGAACTATGATGTTGGAAGGTAATGTTCATCATATCTACTGGAGAGAAACTATAAGCACTTCTATATATACTATCAACTAGGTAAATGTTAATGGTAATTATGGTAAGAATCCTTTTGAGTTGTGGTTTGGTTATAAGCCTACTGTTAAATATTTCAAAATATTTGGAAGTAAATGTTATATCAAGAGAGATGAAGACATTGGCAAGTTTGATGCTAGAAGTGATGAAGGAATATTTATGGGTTACTCTACTAAGAGCAAAGCTTACTGGTGCTACAATAGAAGATTGAAGAAAATTGTTGAAAGTGAAAATGTTAGAGTTGATGAGGATACTGACAGATCATCTAGATACTATGGATATGATCCAGATTACCAACATGATAGTACTGATAATGGAAAGACTACTCAGACACTAAATCAAGTTCAAATTGTTTCCATGAATCAAGAGAATAATGAAGAAGAAGCTAGTGGAAATGCAGAAGAGAGAACGAAAGAACTAGAAGCTAGAGAGAATCCCAAAGTCCCAAGGTATGTAAAGCTAAATCATTCTGAAAATTAAATTATAGGAGACAAGAAAAAAGGTGTGTAGACTATAAGAAGAATTGCAGAAGAGTGTTGTCTGATATCCAAAACTGATCCTAGCAATGTCAATGAAGCATGTAAAGATGAATATTGGATGGAAGCAATAAAGGAGGAACTGATGCAGATAGAGAAAAATAATACATGGATTCTTGTTACCAGATCTCAGGATAAAAATGTGATTGAAACCAAATGGGTCTTTCAGAATAAGTTGAATGAACAAGGTGAAGTGGTCAGAAATAAAGCAAGATTGGTATGTAAAGGATACTCATAGATGGAAGGTATTGATTTTGAAGAAACTTTTGCCGCTGTTGCTAGAATTGAAGTTGTAAGATTATTTCTTGCTTATGTTGCTTTTAAGAATTACAAAGTCTATCAAATGGATGTGAAGTCAACATTTCTGAATGGTGAGCTAGAAGAAGAAGTTTATGTTGAGCAACTAGATGGATTTCAACTAATTGATAAAGAAAATATGGTTTGTCAATTGAAGAAAGCACTGTATGGACTCAAACAAGCCCCTAGAGCTTGGTATGCTAGATTGGATAAATACTTGTTGAAGATTGGATTCAATAAAGGTACTGCTGACATCAATTTATATTTCAAGGTGGATAAGGATAAAGAGTTGATTATTGAAGTCTTTATTGATGACATTATTTTTGAAGGTGATTATGACTTATGTATGAAGTTTTTTGATGAAATGAAAAGTGAGTTTGAGATGTCAATGATTGAAGAGATGGAATTCTTTTTAGGATTGCAAATTACTCAATTAGATGATGGAATCTTTATATCTCAATCCAAATATGTAAGAGAGTTACTAAAATTTTTTGGCATGGAAGACTCAAAGCATGTAGGTACTCTCATGGTAATCGGATGCAAGTTAACACAAAATGATGATTCTCCTAAAGCTAATCAAACAAGGTACAGGTCAATGATTGGTGGATTACTTTATTTCACTCGGACCAGACCAGACATTATGAATGTTGTATGTATGGCTGGTAGATGTGAACCCTTGTTCATACCTACATAAACACAACAAACAAGCACAATATTAGATCATATGTAAGATAAAATAAGGATTCCGCATGAAATCCATCTACAATGCTCAAAATAGGAAAATGAAGAAAAGATGAACAAAGAAAGCAATGAAATACTAATTAAGCATGCAAAATCTTGATCACATGGGGGAGTTGGTGCCAATTGATGTGTTGAAATCAGCCCTTTCCCAAGTCCTTTGTAAGCTTGATAGTGATTTGATCCACTTTGGTTGAATTCCCGCATAACCTAGCTAAGAGCTTGATATAGAGAGATGAAAATGGCTATGCTTGAAGATGGATTTGGGTATAATAAGTTTACTCAAATTGTGGATGTTAGAATGAGAGGAAGAGTCTCTCATTTATAGATTTCAAATTGGAAGAATGAGCAAGATTTGAGCAATGTGGGACAAAAGACCAACCAATGAGAGAAGGCCACTTGTCCACATGTGATTGGAGGAGGAATGAGCACATTTTGGTCAATGTGCATGATAAATTCCATGAGATTCAAATTTAAAATTTGAATGTGACATGTTGGAGGGAGAAAGAAATGAAGTTAATATCACTTGGATCAATGCACAAGGACATGTAAGAGACATTGAATGCCTTGTTGGAAGGACCAAACCCACTTGAATTTTGAATTCAAATTTGAGGGAAAATTCCCCTTTTATGCCATGTTGAGAGAAAATAGGAAATTAAATAAATCAAAGTAGTTGATTTATTGTGCAAGTTGCATTCTCTCGAGGATTTTAGTGATTGAGATTAACTTAATCAAGATTTGATTAATTTAATGAGAGGTTAGGTGATTTGACAAATTTAACTCAAATTTATGAGTTGATTTAAATCAAGATTTAAATAAATGATTTGTTTTATTTAACTAAAGAGGATATTGTTAGATTAAATTAAATAAGGTTTAATTTATTCAATTTAATGAGAAGACTTTAAGGACTTGATTTAAATAAAATGAATTATTTAAATAAACAGAGATATAAGGTTAATTAAATTAAATTGATTAATTTAATCAGTAGAGAAGAAAGACTTAATTAAATAAATAATGATTTATCTAATTAAGAGATGAAAAGGTGATGATAAGCTAAGAGTATGATTTAGGAGGAAATATCGTTAGTAATCAGGATCAAGCACGTTAGATTGAATTTTACATTTTCCATGTCTACATTTTGCCGCTCTTTGAAGCAATTTACTTGTTGCATTGATTCAAAGAATAAACTATTATGATCAAAGTTCAAAATTTCTCGATTTTCCGAATGCCCCATTACTGCGCCAACGAGAAGTATTATGCTGGTATATTTCCCCCTCGAGAGATCGAGTGGAAACATTCAATTTTTAGATCGAGATCATGATAAAATGCAAGAGGAGTGGTTCTATTGATCAGAGGATGAAAGATAATTCTTTGATGTAGACAATTTTGATGATGTATAGATAGTCATCGGCCATGGGTAGCGTCATGTATTTTTTGAGATCTCATACCTACTTTAGATAGAAATGTTAGTAAAGATAAAAGAATAAGAAGAATAAGATGGATGGAAAGAGGATCCAATAAGCCTACATTATGATGATGATGATGATGATTTGCTTACCAGGAGTTGGGATTTTCAAAGGGCCAATTACTTTATGTTTGATAACACACATAGGTACGATGCATCAAGGTATAAAGAACCAAGATGGCGTTGTACCTAGTGTGATGGAATTTGACTCATCAATCAGATAGGAGTATTCTTGTTCACACTTGACATACAAAAACCTTGCTAGGACAAACCTAACAAAGCAAGTATTCACCAAGTTATTTTACAAGAATATCCAACAAGCACAATAGATAAAAAAACATAATGATCATTGCCCCATTCCTTTCTCTCTAAACCTGTTTTGGTTAGGCATCATCGAGAGGTCCTTGGAATGAGCGCAAAATAAGATAAGTCAAAAAAGACCAAGACAAAATAAACAAACAAATTAATGTTCTTCATACTGCTAGCCAAGGCTAAACTATTGCGAGATACCTGATGCTTATGTCCATCATGGGAAGGATTCATCCTAGGACATGTTGTGATCAGGGTTTTGGTGAGACTGATTGCGTGATAAGCTATTGGTACTCTGAGTTGATTAACTTGCTTGCTTACTGACTTAGACTTGAGACTCTGACGATTAGGGTGTACACTTTTGAACCTGATAGACTTGCTTATGACTGACTCACCAAAGGGTGACGATGATGATTGATTTATTAGGAACGATGAAAATCACAGGTGAAAGCGAGATGAGATGAAAGCACTATTTTGGATTTTTTTAATATTTTGAGGTTGTTTTTGGTATTTTCGAGATGTTTTGCAAATGTTTTTGGTATTTTGTGTCTCGGGGGCCAATCAAGGATGGCCTTGCCTATGTTTAAGCTCAGAGATGACATAGTTTGGACAACAATTGACTTGACTACTGATGAGATAGATGGGAAAACAGATTGCCATTGCGATGGATGCCTAAAGGACTGACCTAAAATGTGAAAATAAATGGGCAAACGGATTGCCATTGCGATGGACACCTAAAGGACTGACCTAGAGTGTGAAAATAGATGGGCAAACGGATTGCCATTACGACGGATGCCTAAGGACTGACCTAAAATGTGAAATAAATGGGCAAATGGATTGCCAATGCGACGAATGCCTAAGGATTGACCTAAAATGTCTCGAGGGATGATCAAAGATCAACCTTACCTACTTTCAATCTTAGAGACGATGTAGTTTGGTCGATTACCCCCATTTTGATTTTTTTGATTTTGACATGATTTGGATATTTTTTTTGGATTTTTGCATGATTTTGACATTTTGGATATGGATATGTGATGATATCAGTGCTCTATTTTGGGATTTTGTTGAAAACCAAGCTAAGGTTGATTGATCAGATTGATGGATTGATAGTTTGACTAAGTGTGTTAAGTCAAACAAAAGTGATAATGCACTCGTAAACTCTAGGATGTTGTGTTATCCTAGAGTAAACTCATACACGAGAGGGTAGTTTAACTAAGTGTGTTAAATCAAACAAGTTGATGATGGATTGGATAATTTGACTATTTGTTAAGTCAAATAAGATGATAATGCACTTGTAAACTCTAGGAAGTTGTGTTATCCTAGAGTAAACTCATACAAAAGAGGTTGGTTTGACTAAGTGTGTTAAGTCAAACAAGGTGATAATTGATTGGATTTGATTGATTAGGATTTGGAAGCTTGGCTTGAAACAAAATTTGTTTGAATAATTTGATATGACGTTGAAGTACACATTAGATGCAACTGATATGGATTGTTTGGATTGATGTTCAATGAAAGATAAAACTTGATAAAGAACATCGTCTTGTCAATATATGCCATGGGCTAGTGATTTGGATTTTTGGTTCACAAATTCTTTAACCAATTTGATTTCATGTTTTCCAATGTTCGGATCACCAAATAAGTTGGATGATATATATCAAGATGTGTTCCCAAAGCAAGATGCGAATATCTGCCCCCAGTGTCTAGCAATGTATGGAATTCCATGGGTAGATTCTTGGATATACAGATGGACGAATGCATATCTCATTTGGATAGTGCTTCCTGGGTTAGATAATGTTGGGTAGGATGGGATCAATGAAAAGGACCCATGTCAAGATGTTTACCACAAGCAAGTGTAAAGCGTTTACCAAACCTTTATCAAGATCTGGATAAGGTAGATAGATAGCCATGGGTTGAATAAATGGTTCGTGGATGAATAGATGATATGGATGGAATGTTGGCTTTATTATGTATGTGATAAGATGCTTTCAATTGAAATGATGCACGTAGATTCTCAATTCTACACATGACACCTGTTTGCTAGGTTTTCATCATGGTACCTGTCCAAAGTGCCACCGAAATGGTTTTCACTAGAGGATGATTTTTTTCTTTACTATTTTCAATCCTTTTTCTGATTTTTTTTTGGATTTTTATATTTTTTGATTTTTTTGTAATTTTTTGAGAGATTTTAAGCCGATTTGAATCATCTGGTACTATTGACATTGATTCTTCTGTCATAACATGCAATCGGTATCCTGCTTGAAGAAGCTACTTTGCCAAGATACGTGCACTTGAAAGTAGCTTTTGAGAAATTTGTTCTGCTTTTTTGATACTAGAGTTAACTCTGTCTTTGTGTGCACATCACGATAGAGTGCCTTCTGAATCCTTATGATGAAGGGTTGTTGCCAACACATGGTCAATGTGAGAATTGGATATCATGCATGGAGGTGTGGATGGAGTGTGTTTGGGAGTAAAATATGGATCGGTTCATAGTTTGGAACCTTTAACTCTCCAAACTTGGGAAGATGAGCAAAGATGGGTGGATACAGAAGTGTGTATGGAATATGGACCAACAGCTTGATATGCTTTGTCCATGGCTTGAGAAGCCTGCTTTTTCCTTTGTGGACATCTCCGATGGATAATTTCCCCTTTTTTAGTTTTTCCCATAGTTTCTTTGACTAATGGAGTATGATAGGGATTATCTTTCTTTGTATTTTTTGGTATCCACTTGTATTTGATTTGTCTGATATGCTTCTTAGCTTCTTTTACTTTGATAACGGTCTTTGTGCTTTGATTCAAAACCTTCTTTTGATGTTGATCCCAATTCATGGATGGGGTGATGGGTGGATGAAGATTCGTGACGTGGCGAGTTGTAGTATTGGCATTGGTTTCATCATAAGGATACTTCATGCCCCCTACATTGACATTTGCTTGAGACGAAGTTGCCCCCAATTTTATAGAGGTATCACTAATATGTTTATATCCCTTGATTGTCGAATAACCAAGACCTCGATGCTTAGGATTGCTAGTAATTTGCACCGGTTCTATGATACCTTATTCATGTAGGCCTAATCCTCTACCTTGATAATTCATCTGCTGGAAAAATTTATCTACAATAGGATATGATTTACCTTGGAAACAAGGTGCTAATCTTTCTCTACTCTATGGTGGATCTTCAAAAGTGATAGCTTCTTTACTGATGAGGTAGCTTTCCCTAAGAAAGGTAAGTGATCCAAATTTATAAGTGATAGGATCCTCCATATGTGGGATGAATGCCTGATTGATATCTTTAGCTTGATCTTGTGAAATATCAGATTTTAACGCTTCTTCAAGAGGTGTTGATGATTCACTATTCATATAAAAGTCTTTCTCATTTTTCATTTCATGAGATGTTTCTGATTCATGACTTTTGTAGGAGCCTTCTTCATGACCCATTTTTGATATGTCTCTACAGGATGTTTCTGATTTACAACTTTTGTAGAAGCCTTCTTCATAATTTTTTTCTGCTATGTCTCCATATTTTTCTACATCTTCATCATGTGTACAAATATTAAGAGTAGGAGACTCTTGTTCCTCAGTAATGATATCAAGAGTATGAGACTCTTGTTTTGAATGAAGATAATCTACATGTTCATCCAAAGAAAGCATCTCATGGGTAGATGGAGGAGTATGTGCTATATGGATATGATCATCTTGTATAGATAGGAGAGTGTCCATTATATCATTGTAGTAGCTTGGAGATACAAATTCTTGATCTTGAATGATTTCAAAATTGCTTTCGACATGCTTTGGATCAAGTTCTTGACATGGGTCAATTTCAAAGGATGGATTGTCTACAAGGGATTCTTGGATATCTTCATTAGGCATAGGAAGTTTCTCAAATGTCATGAGGTCAAAGGATGTCCATATGTTTTGGAAAGGATCATTGCTAGACCTTGGTGAAAGGTGTTGATCATGCTTTGGAATAAATTCTTGAGATATGTCCTCTAACTCATTAGTTGATGTAGAGACATTTTCAACATGACCATTGGTCGAAGGATCTTGATCATCATTTTCAATGATTGTGGTGGGAATCTGTTGCAAGCTTTTTCGAGCAAGTAATTCCTATGTGCTACTGAGCCAACAACGCTTGTTGTTGGTCATATTGTTGTTGTGCCAACAATGCTTTTTGTTGGGCTTGTTGTTGTGCTACTTGTTGATACACGTGTTGATGGATTGCTTGCAATTGTGCCCGGTATTGTGCTTGTGCCTGTCGAGCCTGGTGTTAGGCTTGAACTTGAGCCTGTGCTTGTTGGGCTATTTGTGTGGCTTGTGCGGCTTGTTGGTTTTGGAGTGCCTTTTGGTGGGTAGCTTGTCGAGCGGCTTGCACCATGATAGAGAATGAATTTGTCATGTTGTGTTTTGGTGGTGGTGGCGGTGGATTGGGAATGGTGTTGATTGTTGGGGTTGCTTGAATGGTTGCCACCTATTGTTGTGATATCGATGGAAAAATGGGAGGATTTGATATGATGCTTTGGTTTATGATTGGAGTATTACTCAAATTTTGTTGATTGATGGCTGGTAAAGGGGGAAGGCTCATGCCCTGATTGTTTGGTTGATAGATTTATAAGTTTTCACTTTGATTTAAATCTACCATAAGAAAAGATGTTCCAAAATTTAGATTGGGAAAAATCACATTTGTTGTACCATTGAGGTTTGTAGGAGATAATGATCTCATGTATGGATTGTATAAATGTGAGTTTTGATAATCCATTAGCATTGCGAGACTTGGATAGTTTGGTTGAATTGGACTACTTATGATGGATGAATCAAGTTTATATTCCATGTTCCTCTTGTGTTTTGGACTTGTGGAGCTCTGAGGGGTTTAGGACCAATGATGAGATGAAGGAAGAAAGGGGTGAATGATATGGGTGTTTGAATTTTTAGGAACTTTGGATCAATGCTATACTTTCTTTAGGACTTGGTTTGATTTGATTTCGATAGTTTGACTAGGTATGTTAAGCCAAACAAGAAAATGGTGAGCTTGTAAACCCTAGGAAGTTGTTTTATCCTAGGGAAAACTCGCATAAGAGAATGAATTGGCTAAGTGTGTTAAGCCAATCAAAGTGATCATGAACTAGTCAACCTTAGGAAGTTGCATTATCCTAGAGGCAATTTTTTTCAAGATGATTGATAATTTGACTAGGTGCGTTAAGTCAAACAAGGTGATGCTGATTTTTCCTAAAATTATAGCATAAGTGATGTTTTCCAAGGTTCCAAAAGTTGTTGGTGAAATGGAATTTTGATAAATGTTTGGGGGATGGGTGAAGTGTTTGACTTGATCCTAGATGACACTACGAGGACCTGCTTACAAGACCAAGGTAATGAAGAACATTTTTTTCCCTAAAAGTGGTTCAAACCAAAAGACCAATGTTCGCATAGAAAACCATAAGACAAAAGATTGCAAGCACATGTGTGGGGTTCAATTGTTTGTTATCTTTCTTAGGTTCGGTTCTTTTTACCACAAACACTTTCTTGATTATGTTTCAAACTGAATGTCCAATGTCCTAATTTTCTTTCATCCCACAAAATGCATTATATGGAAATCAAGGAAATCAAAGCAGAGGTTTCCTAGTGTTAAATTTGGTGAAAACAAATGATGATTAAACCTAAGTACTTAGAAAACTCTAAGGATATAATACCTAGGGCAAGCAAGAGCACTTAGATTCGTCAAGGTTATTTGTTTCCCCCAAAGGGTTTGAAATTTTGAAGCTTGTGTGAATGTTTGTTTCTCAATGTTTTAGAACCAAGCAAGGTGTTTTGATTTCAATAACATGCACAACCCTAGGCTGAAAAGACAATATTTGTTGGGTTCCCACTTGGATGAATCTAGCTGCGTATATTTAGTGCAGATGATTAGATACTTGACCACATAGGCTCCCCCTTACAACGCACTCACTTCTCGGGTCAGCTAAGCATCAGTACCCATGAATCTCCCATGACATACTTTTCATCTCTACAACAAAACTGCATGTATACGTGGGGCGGCTTCAAAGGACATGACCTTTTGCACCAACAAAAAGTTAAGGATTTTGGTCTTTGCTAAACAAGGGTTTTAATGCAGGAATTTCGTTCGTGGGGGACTATCCATGCGGTGAGAGACCATTTCTTCCCTTCTCGTCAGAATAATCCTCGTGATTCTCAAAATTTCGTCGAGAATCCACACTTATATACCAGTTGGAAGTCGCTTGGCTTTAGTGTATTCCCAGTTGGGTCGTTCCCTTGGGTGATTACTTTTCCCACAATGCAAGCCCTTTAAGATAAATAATAACAAGCTAGCATATCCCATAGTTCAATCAACCTTCGTTGAAAAACAAAGGGAGAACACTTGCAATATACTGTGCTAACACTTGCATGTTTGGTTCAATTTTAAATCCAAAACGAAATGTGGATTCAATTAATTTATTCAACTTAAGATCACCATGAGGCACGAGAGAAGCACATATGCCCTTTTGATGACATTAATTTGAATAAACAATTACAAAACAAAATAGCATTTGTTTATTTTAATCCCACAAAGCAAAATGAATTCTTTTTAGAGCACCAAATTCAAGTGTGGAAGTTGCCTTGTTCAATTTTTAAACCTTAAACCAAATCTAGTAGATTGTTTCTAAGGTTCTTTTTAAGCCCATTGTTTGCAACAAAAATTTGAAAGAATTTGTAATGTTCTTTTTAGGACCCAAATGAAATTTAGTGTTTCCTAAAGCATAAAGTAAACAAATACTTAGAAACGGATTATAAGTTCTCCCAAAGTGTTTAAAAACACTTGATAAAATGACATGAAAAACTCATAAAGAACCCTTGGCCTTCGTTTTTCCTTCCTTCACTTTTGATCAAGAATTTTCCTTTTTTGGCAGATTTCAACAATGGTTAGTTTTTTCCATTTTTGGAAATTTTGCATCCATGACTTTTGAGAGTCCTATTTTTTCCCAAAAAATACCCAATACTAAGATAGGATGAATTTCCAACTAACATCCCAAATCTAAGACATGCATTCCGAGTTATTAATGAAAATGATTTTTCAAAAACTAGAAAGCTAGAAAAAATGCTAAATTATGATTTTGAGGGTCAAGATGAAAGTTTGAGGCTCCGAAAATGTGTCGAAACGGGGATCCAATGGATTTGTAGTTGATTGGGAATCCACATGCCACCTCATAAAGAAATCGTCTGTAAGCTTTCGGCCAAAACCCACATCCGAGTCAAAAGTTATGACCTCGGGAAGTTCTTGCATAAAAAAAAAATTGTTAAAAAAAATTAGAAAATTTGTAGGTGCGGCGAAGTTAGCAAATGCGGTGTAGTTTGGAATAGAGATGATGCTATATAGCGCCACACGTTTGATTGGGTGCGGCGCTCTGCAGAAACATAGAGCGTAGGTGCGACAGATTTTTGCAGGCGACATAATTTGCAACTTTGAAAATCCGCGGCGAAGTTTGAAATTTTGAAATTTCTGAGCGAGAAAGTGGGTGCGGCACAGTTTAGGAAAAGTGCGGTGCAATATAGCACCATGCAAACTATCAGCGGCATAGTTTCCTATGTACTCAAAAAATGTTAGAAAAAACACGAAATTTGTGAAAAATGTGATGAAATCTTTGAGATTTGCCCTCCTTCTAGCGCCAAAATGTGAACCCTTGTTTCATACCTGCACAAATACAAAAAACAAGCACAATATTAGATCATATGCAAGATAAAATAAGGATTCCTCATGAAATCCATTTATAATGCTCAAAATAAGAAAATGAGGAAAAGATGAACAAAGAAAGCAATGAAATCCTAATTAAGCATGCAAACTCTTGATCCCATGGGGGAGTTGGTGCCAATTTATGTGTTGAAATCAGCCCTTTTCCAACTCCTTTGTAAGCTTGATAGTGATTTGATCCACTTTGGTTGAATTCCTGCATAACCTAGCTAAGAGCTTGATACAGAGAGATGAAAATGGCTATGCTTGAAGATGGATTTGAGTATAATAAGTTTACTCAAATTATGGATGTTAGAATGAGAGGAAGAGTCTCTCATTTATAGATTTCAAATTGGAAGAATGAACAAGATTTGAGCAATGTAGGACAAAAGACCAACCAATGAGAGAAGGCCACTTGTCCACATGTGATTGGAGGAGGAATGAGCACATTTTGGTCAATGTGCATGATAAATGCCATGAGATTCAAATTTGAAATTTGAATGTGACATGTTGGAGGGAGAAAGAAATGAAGTTAATCTCACTTGGCTCAATACACAAGGACATGTAAGAGGCATTGCATGCCTTGTTGGAAGGACCAAACCCACTTGAATTTTGAATTCAAATTTGAGGGAAAATTCTCCTTTTATGCCATGTTGAGAGAAAATAGGAAATTAAATAAATCAAAGTAATTGATTTATTGTGCAAGTTGCATTCTCTAGAGGATTTTAGTGATTGAGATTAACTTAATTAAGATTTGATTAATTTAATGAGAGGTTAGGTGATTTGACAATTTTGACTCAAATTTATGAGTTGATTTAAATCAAGAATTAAATAAATGATTTGATTTATTTAACTAAAGAGGATATTGTTAGATTAAATTAAATAAGGTTTAATTTATTCAATTTAATGTGAAGACTTTTAGGACTTGATTTAAATAAAATGAATTATCTAAATAAACAGAGATATAAGGTTAATTAAATTAAATTGATTAATTTAATCAACAGAGGAGAAAGACTTAATTAAATAAATAATGATTTATCTAATTAAGGAATGAAAAGGTGATGATAAGCCGAGAGTATAATTTAGGAGGAAATGCCATTAGTAACCAGGATCAAACACGTCAGATTGAATTGTACATTTTCCATGTCTACAGTAGATATCAAGTTGATCTGAAGGAATCACACGTGATTGCAATAAAGATAATTTTCAGATACTTGAAAGGGACAGTTGATTTTGGTCTTTGGTATCCTAAAGATGATGATCTAACTTTGAATGCCTTTACAAATGCAGATTGGGCAGGAGATGTGGATGACAAGAAAAATACAAGTGGTGGTCCATTATTCTTGGGGAAGAAGTTGGTGTCTTGGCTAAGTAAAAAGCATAATTCCATTTCCTTATCTACTATTGAGGTAGAATATATTGTTGCTGCAAACAATTACACTCAAGTAATATGGATGAGACAAATGCTGAGAGATATCGGAATTGAGTATAATGAGCCTATTGCTATATTTTGTGATAATTCAAGTGCCATAAATATTTCCAAGAATCCAATGTTACATTCAAAGATAAAACTTATATCTATCAAGTATCACTTTTTGAGAGACAAAGTGAGTGATAAGAAGAAAACTAATGAAATTGATGAGAGATATATGTGAAACATGATGAAAGCTAATTTAACATGATAAAAGCTAAGATGATTGATGTAAGTGTATGCAAAGCTATTCTAAATGTATGCAAGATTCAAAAGATTAAAACCATTGTAGACACTAAAAATTATCCTAGGCCTATGGCCATTAACTTCTTTATAATTCTTACATCTTCATTTCTCATAATTAAATAATGTTAATTATTTAATTATTTTCTAACGTCGTATGTCATCTATTAATTAAATAACTTTAATAATTTAATTAATTCATTCCCATCTTTGTTTTTCTTTGATTAATTAAATAAATATTATTTATTTAATTATGTTGCTAATTAAACCTATTTTCTTTCTAAAATTAAATAATTTTTTATTTATTTAATTTCCTATATCACTTTCCACTATAATTAAATAATTATTTCAATTATTTAATTATTTGTTGGTCTTTTCTCTCTAAAATTAAATAAATGTTTATTTATTTAATTCCCTATGTCACTTTCCACGATAAAAATAATTATTTTAATTATTCAATTATTTGATGGCCTTTTCTCTCTTTAATTAAATAAATCTTTATTTATTCAATTTAATCCAATGTCCTTGAATTTTGAATTAAAATCATTATTTAATTCAAAATGATGATTCCTCCTTATCTCAATCTTCTATAATTAAATAATATCTTTATTATTTAATTAGTCATTAATCACTTAAGTCTAGATAAGATTTGATTTTCTCTAACAGACAATTTTATCTATGTCAATCTTATCTTCTACATGCAATCCTCTATTAATTAAATAACTTTAATTATTTAATTAATTTATTCTTATCTTTATCTTTTCTTGACTAATTAAATAAATATTATTTATTTAATTATGTCGTTAATTAATCTATCTCTCCTTAAAATTAAATAAATCTTTGTTTATTTAATTTAATCTCTGAAATTTGAATGTTGAATTAAATAATTATTCCTAGCATATTCCTTTGTGATTAGATAATCACTTAGTTATCTAATTATTCATTTACCACTTAAGTCAAAATTTAATTAAATCAGTCAGTTATCTCCTGATTTAATATCTTCTTCTTTCTAACGAACAAACTTTTTGGTTTAATCAGTGAGTCTTATTATTTTGCGTACAAATTATTAATAATTAAATAACTTTATTTAATTAGTTAATTCATTCGTTCGTTCGAATACACCGTTTCTTCTTTATCTTTCACATACAATCTCTATTCTTCAAAATTTTGAACAGTCTCAACACCAGATTAAATTATTATTTAATTTAATCTCCATCATGTAGACTTTTTCACTCGCATTATTACTGACATTGAATCTCTATTGCATGACATTCATTAATCTCAATCGTTGATCTGTCTTTCAAATCTAAGCTGATTGTTTAAAAAACAAATTTCTATAAATTGACCTAACCTTTGTCATTATTCCTCCTCCCGAAATCTATATACTTTTAGGAAGCAAATTCAATAATCTTTGATATTTTGCTAGATCAATTATCACATAGGCCATACTTGCATACTTATTAAAATATGAGGGCAATTATATTACAAAGGAAAAATGGAGAAGTGCAATCAAGGTTATCCAAAGAATTATACAGATGTTTGGTGAGATCATTCTTGTATTTATATTTTTAGTTTTCATTGTTCTTTGTTGTTAGCGTAGGATATATTTAGAGTTTATTGCATGTAGAATTGCTTAACCTTCTTGTCTTCAATTTTTCCTTAGCGTTACATTGGTGAACCTGATGTGAAGACACTGTCTTCAAAATCCATACAAAGTTATTATTTTGTAGGTACAGGTACGAAGCGATGCATTTGCGACATGAAACAACACAACTGACATAGTGAGTTGCATATGACATTACGTGATGCATTTGCGCTTTCCTACAACGCATCTGACCGGTAATAAAATTTCTGAAATTTCATTTTTTAGTTTTTATTTTATTTTTTAATATATATTTTACAACTAATTTCACCTTTCAGTGTGTGTTTTAAGGGGAGTTAACATAGTGTTTGAAGGATGATTCGTAGAAGGCAATCATATAAACTCTTTTGCAGGACGATTGACAAAGACAAAGAAATAAATCAAATAAATCAAAATACTAATCACTTGTCTTACAAAACCTTTGTCGAAGAAATTTGCAAAAACTACTAACGATTCATTTGCAAGACAAAAGTTGAAGATAAAATTAAAAAATAAATAAATGAATTGCTTGAGTAGAATAGATAATCGCCATTTGGGTTTAAAAAGAATCGATGTCTTCTGCATTTGGTGCATTCGCACAAATTTTTAGATTAGAACCCGATTTGATAACAGAAGTATCCTCTCCCCTTTAACATTTGTACAATCCTGGGTGTAAGAGAAACTGTTATTGACTCTAAAATTTGGGTCTGCTTTGCTGGGAAAAAGTACTCACCCCAAAGTGACTCATAATCGGTGATGAGCTAAAGCCAAGCTACTCCCAACCGGTATACAAATTTTAATGTTGAGGAAAACTCAACATTACAAGAGCTCATGTAGACCAACAATTGATTCCCTCAATACCCTAGTGGTGCATCAAAACCTATAGATTGTAACCTCTATAGATTGGGATAATCTTTCCTCTCGTGTGGCCTTCTGAATGGGTGCCCATACTAATACGCCAAATTGTTTATAGATTAACCAAAAACCTCTATTTGTTGGTGCAAGAGGTTAGACCTCTAAAGCCATCTCACGTTCATACAATTCTTAGTAGAGATCAAAATTTCACCATGGGAGAGTCATGGGAATTGAAGTTTGGCTGACCCGAGAAGTGTGTTGTGTAAGGGGAAGCCAGTGTGGTCAAGTTTCTAGTTATCCACTTTGAATAAGCGTAGCTGGGGAAACCCAAGTGAGAATTCAACAAGTATTGTCATTTTCAGCCTTAGTATTGTACATGTTTTCTGGAAATATACACGTTCATGATTATCAAACCAAAAAGCTTTATTTTTGGATTATCTATATTTGCCAAAATTTGATCATGAAACAGAGTCAGTAGAAACCCCAGTTCATCAGAAAACCACAACTGTAAAAAAGAGTCGCATCTGTTAATTAGAAAACCACAATCATCAAACTAAGTCACATATGTTTAACAGTTAGCCACATCTATCATCCTGAGTCGCATATGTTTAAAATTTATCTACATCTGTCATAGTGAGTCACATTTTCCTGTCATAAAACTGAGACCTAGTTTAGCAGAAAACCACATATGACTCTTCAAAATGCATTTGATAAATTCTATGATGCATATGTAAACCTAAACCGCATTTTCCTGAGAACTAGAAAACTAGAATTCATTGTCACAGTCTGAAACCAAATAGTCATACTAGTCTCTAATTTTCACAGTCATCCTTGGACAGAAACCAAAAAGTTTACTTATACTTTTGCACGATTCCATCCTTTAGGTGTCATATAGCTTTAGTGATAGGCATCTTAGTTATGAAACTTAGTTGCATCTTAGGATTCTTTACAATGTTTAGATAGTTCAAAATTTTAGGAAAATTGCCTTGCATATCTTAGAATAGGATAACTTTCCACATTTTGGGAAAACCCTTGCTTCAAAAAACATTGTTATTGAGCCTAGTCACTTGTCAACATATCTTTTGTCCTAAACATGAATCCTTCTAGCTCATCAGTCTAGTTTGGGAGTTCACCTTATCTTTTGGTCCTAGTCCTACACAGGTTCCTTGACAAAACTAAATTGTAGCCTTGGTTAAACTATAGGTGGCAGGTAGCCTCCATTTAGAATCATTTAGAATTGATTACCTTAGAAGTTTGCTTGGAATTTTTTACATACTTAAACACTGTCATCCTAGAATAACATCATTTTACACATTGCTTATTTTCCAAAAAATACCAAAAAAATAGTTGCATTCATTCCTTATATCTAGAAGATCCCAAAAACATAGATTAAGTTCATATCATTTCCATCCATAGACATAATTCCATACTATTTTCATTACCATCCACCACCATGTCTTTCGCTCACCTTGATATGCTCGCTAGTCAAGTTGAATACCAATTACTCTGCATGGGTCAATGCTAACAAGCCATAGACTTCAAAAGACAATTTATCCAATCCAAATGCCAATTGACCTCAACCCATGGCCACCTACCCACATACCCTTCCTACCAACAATCCATAAGTCCTAGTCATTCAATTTTCTACCCTCATTATCAAAAGTCCCTCAGCACAATCCATTCCATTAATCCATGAAAAACATCTATTAGTCATACCTATCCTAACCTTGACAAGGGAAACCAACTTTCCACTAATCCCTTCCAAGCCTCCATGTCCTATCCTAGTCCTTCATCCACTAATCCCTTTCAATCCATTTCATCTTAATCTACATCTAGTCATGGTCTCCAAAGTCAACTCCCATCTACTAAACTTGAGGATACATGTCAGATGAAAAGTCCAAAGCATGACAGCATGGATTCACCTTCATGTCAAGATCAAAGTATTCCATCCCACGACCCTATCTTTAAGTCTATCCAAGAAGTCCTTCTAGATAGTCATGGCATCCAAAATACACCTATCCTTGATCAAGATTCCCTTCCCAACCATATAATTCAAGACAAACCCATATTTGATCAACAAATCCAAAACAATCCACTCATCGACCTTTATGTCATTCATGATCAAACACTTGAAGACGACCCTATCCAAGCTCCAAATATTGAAACTTCCCAAAATGAGACACTTGCTTCTATGGGACACATAGATGATCACACTCTAGAACAAGAGTCTCCTACTCTAGACATATTTACAAATGATCAAGCTATAGATGAATTCACTAAACTCTATGACAATGACCATAAAGATGGTTTCTACATTGACTTGGAAGCACTGATATCTTTTGAAGAAGCATTAGAATCTAATGTTTCACAAAATCAAACTAAATATTTTAATCAAAAATATATCCAACATGTCAATGAAGCTATGACATCTTATCATCTAGGATCATCTATCTTTGTTAGAGCAAGATTTCTCGTAGAAGAGAAGATTCCAAGTAACAATGTTTGCATACACAATGATGGGTTAGCATCTTGTTTTCAAAACACAAAATACCGCATTGTAAATAGAATTTTTTAGAACATGTAGTATCAAGGAAAAGGACTAGGCCTATACGAGCAAGGAATTTGAGAACCAGTACAGTTTGAAGAAAATCCTAGACATCAGGGTCTTGTCTATTTGTGAGTTAGAGAATCTAATGATGTTAGTGGCACCTCCTCGATATTGGGGGTAACTTTATCTGATACAAACATCACAATGGGGGCCATGAGTAGTTCTTACCATAGGATTGTTTCCAACGCTCCTTCCATCCACACCATAAACCTTCATTCCAACATGAATAAACCTTCTATTTGGAACCAAAAAAAGGAAAGTTATTACAAATCCAATGTTGAAAATTAAATTTCAAAGGCCATCAAATCAATCAAAAATCTAAGTGGACAAATGAAGAAAAATGGATCAAGCAAAGAAAATAGTTCAAAATTAAAAGTCAATCAAAATGTGGAGCCACAAGAAAAGAGGTCTCCCACATATAATAAATGTACACCTCCTTCAAAATGGTCATCAAGCAAGACATATAAAAGTGTTGGTTCCAAACACTATCCCAATCAAAATCCAAAACTCCTCCATCCAACATCCCAAGTTTGGAAAATAAAATGTGATTCATCCAAACATCCAATCAATCCTTCCACATCTACCATTATCCATCATTCTAGAAGACATACCTCATGAATCCATCACATCTTGGCAACAACTCTTTATTGTAAGGACTCTCATGGAACTTTATCATGATGTGTGTATTTTGATAAGGCCAACCCTAGTATCAACAAGGATCACAATGACATCAATCGGTTGTATGCAAGCGCTATGATCCTAACAAGACAACTACTTCATAAAGGTCATTATTGGCATATCATGGCTCCAGTCTCTACATCAACACCATCAATGAATTCAACACAGTTAGTGATCATATAAAGTATCAAGGCCATCCAAAAAATACAAAAAAAAATTGAAATATCAAAATATTTTCATCTTGATGAAAACCTGGCAAACAGGCATCTTGGTGACACCAAAAAATTCGAAAAAGTACAAAAAAATAGTAAAAAGAAAATTTTCATCAAATAGTGAAAACCATTCTTATGGCACTTTAGATAAGTACCATGTCAAAAACCTAGAAAACAAGCGTCATGTGTAAGAAATTATCTATGTGGACCATTACACTTGGGGGCAAGTTGTCTCATCTCCCATAACCTTCGTATGACATTTATTATGACATTTCCATCTATCCATCTAATCCCTACCACTCATGTCCATTTTTCCACCTACTTTGATCTTGATAAGAACTAGTGTACAAACATAAATCATGCTTTGGAAAAACTCTTGAAATGTCTATCCTTTGGTCATACACTATCCATAAAGTATCATGCCATTTCCTTCATAGAATTATCCACACCCATACCTTGAAGAAAACAAATAATCCATATGCAACATTGTCCTTGGAGACCAAATGCTAATTCTTCCAACCCATAATCCTCATGTCTCATATCTTTTACCAACACCACCCATCAAATTTTCATTCATATCAACTATCTAAGGATCCTTTATCGTCCCATCTAGTCCTAACCATATCAGTCCAAATGCAACCAACCTAATCCATACAATCTTGCTAGTCATCCTGATGCACCATCCAAAAAATTCCTTGGATTTGTTTCTCGCCTTGCTGCAAACCTTGATCCCTAAGTCACATTATCGTCATCCTCACATTGTTTCGGGGTGTGTCATTCCCATGTCAAACAACATCATCATCATCATCATCACCTGGTGATTGGTTTTTAGCTTGACTAGGAGCAAGATCATGGTTGTCCTTGGTTTCTTGTGTGTAGGCATCATTCACATGCATTTGTCATGATCCTCATAAAATGTCTTGAAAAAATCTTAAAAAATCATAACAGCACAAAAAGACAAAAACATCAAAACATGTCAAAATCCAAAAAATAGAGTCAGAGTCAGTTGTGTCAGGTCAGTCGTAGACATAGTCAAACTACGTTGCCTCTGTGACTGGATGTAGGCAAGGCCATCACTTGATGTGTTCCCAAGGCATTAGGTTTGTCTTTCTAGATTTGTCACGTATCACACACATAAAATCATGAATCATGTCAAAGTCATTAGTTGTGTCAAACTATGAGGTCTTTGCATGTATAATGTAGGCAAGGCCATCAATCGATGAGCCCCCGAGGCCACACTAGGTTATTCCATTAGGATTTATCGTATTCACTATCACACACGTCAGATATCACCAACTTAGGTAAATATTTTTCAATTAGTTATGTTAGTCAAAGTCTTGGCGAACTATGAGGTATTTGTGTGTATAATGTAGGCAAGGCCATCAATCGATGAGCCCCTAAGGCTGCAGTAGGTCAGTCTTTTAGGGTACATTGTGTTAGTCAACATAAGTCATACACTATCATCACACACAAACAACAACCCAAACATCAAGACAAGTCCTACTTCAACAAGACAAACAAGTTAACAATGTCATTATGTCAAACCAAACAAATTGCCAAAACAATCAACTTTTATCTTATACAAGATGTGTCCTTGACAACAGATAGTATCTTTTAATCAAACATTATTACTGCCTTAGACAAGTGGTCACATGATCGAAACCAGACTCAACGTCTTACACGATATGTGTATTTCTGAAACCAGGATTTATCATTGCCTTAGGCAAGTGGTCACATGATCGAAACTAGACTCAACATCTTATACGATATGTGTTATCCCTGAAATTAGGCTTTATCAATAAGCATCTTATCAAACAAACAACAACAGATCAAATTTTGGCAAATATTTTTATTGGCATTGACTTTATGGCTTGTTTTGTCTTATCTTTTTATTCTTTGGCTTTGTCTTTGGGTCTCGTTACTAGCTTTCTAGAAGATGTCCCATGAAGGCTTTAGAGAAGCAAGGATGTTTTAGGACTATTTTTCTTTGACTATTATCTGTCGAATTTCTTTTAACTTGGTTGTCAAGTTAGGTTACTAGCTTTCTCGAGGATGTCCCATGAAGGATTTAGAGGAGCAATAATGTATCCTAAATTTGTTTTTTTCTTTTTATTGTTGTCTGTGGTTTGTCTTGATAAAAAGACTAGGGCAATTTTGTCCTTAGTATGAGTTAAGTCACTCCTTGTCTACAACTGTCTGTTTTAGCAAGTGGATGACTTTGTACACCTTGGTCTATCTCATATCATGGTGTTTATTATCCATTTGTGTCATGTACCAGCCAATGATGATTTAATGCAAGGCTTAGTATGTATTTGACAAAGTACTGAAGATTCTACATTCTTCTAACAACCATTTCTAATATTAGCATCTAGAGTGTTTCGTGCTAACATTTCTTCTTTTCTGCATCTCCACCACCCTTATCTATGTTCCTCTATCCTTTTTATCCTTCATCTTCTAGTTTTCTCATCCATTTCGAGAGCACACTCATGTTCCTCAAACACACCTGTCCTCTCGAGGGGGCATACCACTACCTCCTCGTCATTCTCCCTTTCATTGGGGCATATTTTTGATTATTTTTTCTTTGACACAATGCGATAAACAACATTGTATCAAAGAGGGGCAAATTGTAGACACTAATAATTGTCCTAGGCCTACAACCATTAACTTTTGCATAATTCTTACATCTTCATTTCTCATAATTAAATAATGTTAATTATTTAATTATTTTCTAAAGTCGTATGTCATCTATTAATTAAATAACTTTAATATATTAATTCATTCATTCCCATCATTATTTCTCTTTGATTAATTAAATAAATATTATTTATTTAATTATGTTGCTAATAAACCTATATTCGTTAGCCTTTTCTCTCTAAAATTAAATAAATGTTTATTTATTTAATTTCCTATGTCACTTTCCACTATAATTAAATAATTATTTTAATTATTCAATTATTTGATGGCCTTTTCTCTCTTTAATTAAATAAATCTTTATTTATTCAATTTAATCCAATATCCTTGAATTTTGAATTAAAATCATTATTTAATTCAATATGATGATTCCTCTTTATTGCAATCTTCTATAATTAAATAATATCTTTATTATTTAATTAGTCATTAATCACTTAAGTCTAGATAAGATTTGATTTTCTCTAACAAATTTTTTTTATCTATGTTAATCTTATCTTCTACATGAAAACCTCTATTAATTAAATAACTTTAATTATTTAATTAATTTATTCTTATCTTTATCTTTTCTTGACTAATTTATTTAATTGTCGCTAAATAATCTATCTCTCCTTAAAATTAAATAAATTATTATTTAATTTACCCTTATCACATTTTCGACTATAATTAAATAATCATTTCGATTTATTTAATTATTCTTTAAACTTTTCTCTATTTAATTAAATATTAAATCTTTATTTGTTTAATTTAATCTCTGAATTTCGAGTGTTGAATTAAATAATTATTTAATTCATAAAAATAATTATTCCTGGCATATTCCTCTATGATTAGATAATCGCTTAGTTAACTAATTATTCCTTTACCACTTAAGTCAAAATTTAATTAAATCAGTTAGTTATCTTTCGATTTAATATCTACTTATTTTTTACGAATAGGCTTTCTAGTTTAATTAGTCAGTCTTATTATTTTGTGTGCAAATTATTATTAATTAAATAACTTTAATTAATTAATTAATTCATTCATTCATTCATTCGTGTGTTCGAACACAATGTTTCTTCTTTATCTTTCACATACAATCTCTATTCTTCTAAATTTTGAATATTCTCAACACCAGATTAAATTATTATTTAATTTAATCTCCATCATGTAGACTTTTTCACTCGTTTGATTACTGACACTGAATCTCTATTGCATGACATTCATTAATCTCAATCATCGATCTATCTTTCGAATCCGAGTCGATCATTCCAAAATCAATTTTCTATAAATTGACCTGACCTTTGTCACTATTCCTCCTCCCAAAATCTATATACTTTTAGGAAGCGAATTCAATAATCTTTGATATTTTTCTAAATCAATTATCACATAGACCATACTTGCATACTTCTTAAAATCTAAGGGCAATTATATTACAAAGGAAAAATGGAGAAGTGCAATCGAGGTTATCCAAGGAATTATACAGATGTTCGGTGAGATCATTCTTGTATTTATGTTTTTAGTTTTGCTTGTTCTTTGTTGTTAGAATATGATATATTTAGAGTGTATTGCATGTAGAATTGCCTAACCTTCTTGTCTTCTATTTTTCCTTAGTGTTATAATCATAGTTTCAAAATATACTAAATGGATGCAACTAAGTTACCATGGAAGCCATTAATGGATTCTTTAAGCTATTATGATCAAGACTTTAAACTAGAAAAAAGTTAAATATGGATACAAATGAGAGTGATTTTAACAACATAAGTTTACTATTAAAAGATGGATCCATTTGTCTCCAAATAATGATCTATTTATAAGAGAGCAAATGAAAAAGCAATGAATGAAATTTATTTGATCTATCAATGGTCACAAATGAAAGGAGGATGAAACATGGATTGAGGATTCCAATCCATGGTCAAGGTTGAAAGTCGACAAGGATCAACTAATTTAATCAAGGGTCCAAATCAGCTTTCAACAAACACACTTCCTAAGAATTAGGAAGAAGTTAAGAGATATTTTGGAGGAATGAGTGCATAAAAGGGGATATTCCATAAGAATATTCTCTTTTTGGAGGAATGTGCAAAAGAGGGAATATTCCAAGAATATTCCCTTGCAAGTGGGAGGATGAGGATAATCATCAATTTAGTTAATTAAAACTAAATTTGAATGAGAAATCAAGGGGTTAGATTGGAAAGATCAATCAATGGTAAATATGGAAAGAAGATGGAGGCATAGATCATGGATTCCCATCAAGTGTTGAGAATGAAAGTTGATATTTAATCAAGGGCTCACAATCATGCAAAGAAGCACACTTTCAAAGTTCAAGAAGTTTGTTGAAAGTTTGTTTCAAAGAAGAATATTCCCTTTTTTGAATGAGTGAAAAGGGAGAATATTCCCAAAGAATATTCTCATGCAAGTGGATGAAGAAAATTATCATTTAACATATTAAAAAATGTTTTAATGTGCAAAGGGGAGGGATATTCATAAGAATATTCTTTTTTGGAGGAATTTGTAAAAGAGGGAATATTTGAAGAATATTCCCTTTTCGAGGAGTTTGCAAAAGAGGGAATATTTCAAGAATATTCCCTTTTGAAGGAATTTGCAAAAGAGGGAATATTCCAAGAATATTCCCTTACAAGTGGGAATGTGAGGATAATTAGTAATTTAGCTAATTAAAACTAAATTTAAATGTGCAAGAGGAGGAATGTGAGGATATTCATTATATTATTGATTTATTTAAGGGTAAGTGCATGGATTTGTGACATAATTTTGATGCCAAATTGAAAAAAATGAAAAAAAAGCCAAAAAAGAGCATTTGGTGAGTGCCAAATTTGGCACATGCCAAATGAGAAATTTATTTGACGCATGCCAAATTTGGTGTGTGTCAAATAGAAAAGTTGTATTAAACCCAAAAAATGCATTTGGAACCTTATTTTTTGTTCACTCGTGGCTTGGCTTGGAGGTTTTCAGCTCTGCAACTCACGCTTGCCAAATCTCTTCCATTTTTTATACTCTTAGCTTGCAATTCTTCATGAGGATGCCACCAACATGTCAAAGAGGTTGAAGATTGTGAAGAGGTATGTATTTTTATTGTTTTTATTTTGAATTTTATTTAGAATGTAGATTGAAATAGGTTTTTTAATAAAACTTTGTTCTAATTCTCAGGGAATGAATCTCCACCTCCGAACATTGAGAATTCAAAATCACCCCCTCACGAAGAGCCTCCTATACAAGAACAACCTCAAACCCCTCCATCACTTCATAGGAATCCTCAAGGAACAAAATAAAATATCCTAAATCAAATTGAAAACAATAAAAGAGATAGTGAACAATTAATTGGAAGATTAACCAAGCATGCTAAAACCCACCCTTATAGGAGAGGGATTGTTGGATCATTGAAGTCAATTGTATCTCGTGTAGGAGAAATGAGCGAAAAAATAATATTTTGGTCAAATAAGAGGCATGAGTTGAGACAATTTTATTCTAGTGGTTTGTAATATGTAGATTTGGAAAATAAAAAATTAGGAAAGTCAACTTGTGTACCTTATTCATAGACGCGAGAACCAACACACCTTTGTCTCATACATGCAAGAGGTTCCCCATCCATTGGTGCCACCATGAATTAATTAAAAATAAATTTTGGGAGCAGTGGTGGATGGTATTTGACTAACCTCCATGCAATAACCATGAGGTACCACAATACTTTTTGAGCAAACTCTATTATGATTTTGTCCAGAATAAGATGCCAAATTATTTTTACATCTTAGACTTTTAGGGTAGAGCCCCCATGATAGACTTGGCACATGATGTAATGAATAGTTGGCACTAAAACCCTTGGCAAAACCCATGGTGGAACATGTTTCTTTTCCTTCCATTATTAAGGACAGTGTAGAGATGGACACGTTGGATTTGATTAGCTCACTCACCTAGACCATTATATAGTGTGCAAGGGATCTAGTAGATCCTAGTGTGAAGGAGGCGTGTATGCCCCAAGCTCCACCCCACCATTGTGCCACTTGTGATTCTATTTGCACGTACGATTATTAGAGTGCTCGAGATGCAGCTACAAAACCTACATTAGTTGTAGAGGCGATGGCTATGTTAGATGAATTGTTGAATAATATATTTGGTATTGATACTCAGGTAAAATTCAATAAGTTAATTTTAATTTTGTTTATTAAATTATATATTTAAATTTAAGAATAACTAAATTAGTAGAATCAATATGATGAGATTTCAGTGTTAGAGTGTTCATGATACATGCTCCATTCCTACAGATGCTTATTCATTCTCAACATTGAGTCCAAAGGTATGCAACTAGTATTAAAGATATTATTATTACATTTGAAAGTTGAATGTTATATTTGAATATTTTCCTCATAACATGCTTTGGATGTCAAACAGTTTCCTAGTGGACCTTCAAGCTCCACACCTCGCAATTCATGTCATCAAACAACTTTCAATCAGGTAACCTTTATTCATTAATGGCGTTGTAAAACAATGTTAGCTAGTTTTCATAATTTTGTGTTTACAAATCTAAAAAAATGACGAGAAATGAAAACATTGGTTGGTCTTGTGAGATCCTAATTATATTTACCATTCAATGTCCATATCATTCTTCCATTCTTTTCATCATGTATATTTCAACCATTTTATATTACATATACCAATCTTTAACACCTTATATATTATACCACCTTCCTCCATATTTCATCTTATACACATATCGTTACAAGAAACCTTTCTTTATGCTCATTACTGATGAAATATCTAATACATTTATTACTACACACCTCAATTTCCCACTTCATGTCCTGTATTCAAACCTTAGACACTGTATAATTCACTTTATGGTCTAATATTCCCTCCTAATTACTTCCCATTAACCTCTAATATAGTTCACCTTAAAAATGTTTTATTATCTCATCCTAGCTCATCCAATTAATCTCTACTAGTCCATTCTATGTTCCATCATCCCCTCTTGATCGCGTCACATTATCTTCTCCTAATTCACTTTTTGTTCATTTATTCCTTCCTAATCCCATCCCATTAACATTTAATAGTTCACCCCATTTTCTATGATCCCCTCTTATCCCATCCCACAAATATCTTCTAGTCCATCCTATGTGTCATTATTCCCTTCTACTCCCATCTTATTGTACCCATTATTATTTCACCCTAGATGTTCCATGATCCCCTATGTTCGTTTATCAATTCTATGTTATACCATCTTTATCCACGTTTCATCCTAGATAACTCTTCTCTATTATTACTACACACAGGTCAAGTTCCCACTTCATGCACTTTATTCAAACCCTAAACACCTCCTAATTCATCCTGTGTTCCATTATTCCATACTAATTGCATCCCATTAACCTCTAATTTTCCACCCTATATTTCTTTATCCCATCTTAGCCCATCCCATCAATATTTACTAGTCTATCCTAATTTCTATTAACCCCTTCTATTCCCATCCCATTACCCTCTCTTATTTCACCTTTTGTTTCATCATCCCCTCATGGTCTTGTCCCACTATCTTTCCCTAATTCACCCTATTTTCCTTTATTCCATCATAATCCCATCCCATTAACCTCTAATAGTTAATGCTATATTTTGTTATCCCATCCTAACCCATCCCATTAATCTATTCTAGTGGATCCCATGTTCCATTATTGCATTTGACTCCCATCCCATTTTATCCTCTATTATTTCACCATATGTTCCATTATCCCCTCTTGGTCTTGTCTCTTTATCCCTTCTATGCTATAGAACCTCCATCCAAATTTTATCCTATACACCATTAGAAGAAATATTTCCTTCCACTCATTATTGAACAAATTTTTCTTCTCCATTATTGCTGCACACTTCAACAATCAACTTCATGTGCTATAGTAAAACCCTAGACACATCCTAATTCATCGTATGTTCCAGTATCCCTTTGAAAGCTTCTAGTAACATAGTAAACCACACTTCATTCATGTGAACTTCATTGTGGCATTATCATTATGTTGACAACATGCCCTTATTAACATTAGTTCATCAACATATTCAATTTGAATCTCAATGAGCATTGAACTTTGACATTTGCAATAGTTTGGACTATCCCAATGGACTTAGTAATTTCACCATTTGTGATCTATAAGCACTATACTATAGTCTCAATTTAGGCCAACCATTTACTCTTTCATTTATAATAGTTATAAAGGGACTACCTAAACTTGTTTATATGACTATTACATATTTTGTTTCATTTTTAGTTGTTGACATCAGATAGCCCTAGTGATGTTGGTGGCACGATGGAGCATGAAGTTGCTACAACAAGAGCCAGTTTTGATCCTTTGAGAGAGGTATGCAATAAATTAGTCAATTTGACATTATATTTGCTCTTTTATGGTCTATTATATAAAAGTTTCATGATACTTTTATGTATTTTAATTTCTATCTTGATGGTTGCTATAGATGGTTGTCACTCTAGATCGTGGATGTGGTAATGTTGTAAATGTGCATAATGACTATATGTATGTGGTAAGTGATTATATTTTATTATATGTCATTCTATAATTTAATTTCTATGTATTAACATCTTTAACTTTTATTGTATTAGTTGAAGGTCCCAAGTGAAGAGAGGAGTACTAGTGAGCATGTTTGAAAGACAAGAGAACCAGGAAGCACCCCATCCAATCAAATTTTTAAGGCAACAAGATCTCTTTCCTTCCCCTAGAGGGAAATGACCACGTATTAGGGTCGTTTGTTATATGCCTATGTGGCATTTTGGAACATATGTTTTATACTATAGATATATGTGACATTTTCTGTCCATATGGCTCTTTTGTAGTAAGCATGTATGGATTTTTTGGATATATTGTATATAATTTTATCAATATATATCATTGTATAGCCTTACGACTTTTTGATTAAAGAAAATATGATTTTTCTACTGCCATTCTTGAATGATGTTATCATGTGTATTGTGTAAATTGTATGCTTGAATGTTGTAGGCATGAATTTTGTTTACATCTAATGCTGAAATAATTATTGTAAATTTCTCAATAAGCTCCATCTAATGCATATTGTGTAAATAAGTTCCATTCCTGGTGGTTTTTATCCTTTTCAATGCTTTGATTACTTGTGCTTCACTTATTCACATGTATAATTCATGTATATTGCATGTATTCACGTGTATGTTTCATGCTTACAATGTATAATTCATGTGTTCATGTGTTTTCTTCATGATTCATGTGTATACTTAATGTATTTGCATGTATGCTCCATGCTTCTTGAGTTCTATTGGTGTCTAGTGGCAAGGATTTTAACACCAAAATGTTTCAAATGAACTGTAAGAGCTCCTTCCCATAAAAAAATATCATAGCAAAATGTATTACTTTTAATTCATGGCTGAGGCTGGCATCCAATAACTAATGGTTATGATTCTAAATCTTAGAAATCATTGCATTTTCATCTATAGAACAAGTTGATGTTTCAAACCTCATAGGCATATATATATACCTCTATGAACTTGTTTGAATGTGCATCAAAACACATGATAGTTGTTGATCCAACCAACAAAATTTATTTTCATCTACTAATATGACCATGCCTATCATAAACATACCCACCCAGATGCATTGGAATAGTTTGTTTGGTCACACAAGTTGCAGAACGAAAATTGCACCACTTTGCAACTTTGCACAACTTGCATTTGACAACTTTTTCCCTAAGTGAAAAGTCACCACTATGGGAAAATGCCTCTGAGATAGAAAAAATGAAGATAATTTATTTTAGAAGAGACAAAAATTATCCCATAGCTTTAGATGAGAAGTTTCTAAGCATCACGATGTCTGAGTAACAACTCGTCGAGGATTGCAACCATTTTGTACTTTGGACTCTAAAGGGGTTCATCTAGTTGAATGTAGCTCAGAGTGATTCAAAAAATTTAGGTGTGAAAGAGGATCATTCCCAGAATAAATTTACCCACTCGAACGGGTTGGAATAGTTTGTTTGGTCACGTGAGTTACAAAACAAAAGTTACACTACTTTACAAGATTACACAACATGTATTTGACAACGTTTTCCCCAAGTGAAAAGTCACCACCATGGGAAAAACTTCTGAGTTAGCGAAAAATGAGAGAGGTTATTGTAGAGGATCCCAACATGATCTTGTAGGATCAAATGAGAATTTTTTAAGCATCATGATGTCTAAGTAACAACCCATTGAATATTTCAGCCATTTTGCACTTTGGACTCTTTAGGGATTCAACTAGTTGAACATAGCTCGAAGTGGTTCGATGTGTTTGGGTACAAAAGAGGACTATACATAGTGTAAAAGTACCCACCTAGAAATGTTGGAATAGTTCATTTGGTTATGTGAGTTGTAGAATGAAAGTTGCACCACTTTACAACTTTACACTACTTGCATTTGACAACTTTTTCTCCAAGTGAAAAGTTGCCATCATGGGAAAACTCCTCCGAGTTAGTAAAAACTGAGAGATTATTGTAGAGATTCCCAATGTGATCTCATATACTTAGAGGATATGTTTCTAACCATCATGGTATTTGAGTAACAACTCATTGAAGACTGCAACCATTTTGTACTTTGGACTCTTAAGGGATTCAATCGGTTGAGCGTAGCTTAGAGTGATTCAATGTATTTGGATGTAAAAAATGACCATACCTAGCATAAAGGTACCCACTTGGATGTTTTGGAATAGTTTTTTGGGTCACTCAGGTTGCAAAACAAAAGTTGCACCACTTTGCAACTTTACACTTCTTGCATTTGATAACTTTTTCCCCAAGTGAAAAGTCACCACCATGAGAAACTGCCTCTAAGATAGAAAAAACTTGATATGTTATTTTATAGGGTCTCAAAACTATCCCATAGGATTAGACAAGAAATTTCTAAGCCTCATGGTGTTCAAGTAACAGTCTGTCAAAGATTGTAGCCATTTTGCACTTTGGACTCATAAGGGATTCTACAGGTTGAATGTAGCTCAGATAAATTTGAAATGTTTGGGTCTAAAAGAGGACCATTTATAGTGTAAAAATACCCACATAGAGGTGTTGGAATAGTTCATTTGGTCACTTGAGTTGCAGAATAAAAGTTGCACCACTTTGCAACTTTACACTACTTGCATTTGACAACTTTTTCTCCAAGTGAAAAGTCACCACCATGGGAAAATGCCTCTGAGATAGAAAAAACCAAGAGAGGTTATAGTAGAGGATCCCAACATGATCCTGTAGGATTAGACGAGAAGTTTCTAAGCATCACGGTGTCCGAGTAACAACCCATCGAAGATTGCAGCCATTTTGCACTTTGGAATCATAAGGGATTTTTTTGGTTGAACATAGCTCAGAGTGATTCAACATGTTTGGGTGTGAAAGAAAACCATGCATAGCATAAAAATACCCACGTACATGTGTTGGAATAGTTTTTTTGGTCACTCAAGTTGCAAAATGAAATTTGCACCACTTTGCAACTTTACACCACTTGCATTTGACAACTTTTTCCCCAAGTGAAAAGTCATCACCACGGGAAATGCCTCTAAGATAGTGAAAAATGAGAGAGATTATTGTAAATGGTCCCAACATGATCTCATAGGCTTAGATGATAAGTTTCTCAGTGTCACACTGTCTAAGTAACAACCTGTCAAAGATTGCAGTCATTTTGCGCATCAGACTCATGAGGGATTCTATTGATTGAACATAGCTCAGAGCGATTCATTGTGTTTGGGTGAAAAAGAGGACCATGCATAGCATAAATGTACCCACCCAAACATGTTGTAATATTTCATTTGGTCACTTGAGTTGTAGACTAAAAGTTGCACCACTTTACAACTTTATACTAGCATTTTACAATTTTTTCCCCAAGTGAAAATTCACCACCATGGGAAAATGCCTTCAAGATAGTGAAAAATGAGAGAGGTTGTTTTAGAGGGGACTAAAAAAATTCCATAAGCTTAGATGATAATTTTTTAAGATTCATAGTGTCCGAGTAACAACCCATCAAAGATTGCAATAATTTTGCACTTTAGACTCATAAGTGATTCTACCAGTTGAACGTAGCTCAAAGTGATTCAACGTGTTTGGGTGCAAGAGTGGACCATTGCTAGCATAAAAGTACCCACCTAGATACATTGGAACAGTTCATTTGGTCACTCGAGTTGCAAATTGAAAGTTGAACCACTTTGTAACTTTACACTACTTGCATTTGACAACTTTTTTTCCAAGTGAAAAGTCACCACCATGATAAAATGCATCTGAAATAGAGAAAATCAAGAGAGTTTATTTTAGAGGGGCCCAAAATGATCCCATAGGCTTATACAATAAGTTTATATGCATCACAGTGTCCGAGTAATAGCCCTTGGAAGATTACAACCATTTTTCACTTTGGACTCATAAAAGATTTTGTCGGGTGAACATAGGTTAGAGAGATTCGACATGTTTGGGTATGAACTAGAACCATTCCTAGCATAAACATACCCACTTAAATGCATTGGAATAGTTTTTTTGGTTACTCAAGTTGTAGAATGAAAGTTTCACTACTTTGTAACTTTACACTACTTGAATTTGACAACTTTTTTCCCAAGTGAAAATTCACCACGACGAGAAAACACCTCTGAGATAGAAAAAACTGAGAGAGGTTATTGTAGAGGATCCCAACATGATATCATAGGATCATATAAGAATTTTTTAAGCATCATGATGTCTTAGTAACAACTCGTTGAAGATAGCAACCATTTTTCTCTTTGGACTCAAGGGATTCTACTAGTTGAACATAGTTCAGAGCGATTCGGTGTGTTTGGGTGCAAAATGGGACAATGAATAGCGCAAATATACCCACTTAGATGTGTTGGAATATTTTTTTTGGTCACTTGAGTTGAAAAATGAAAGTTGCACCACTTTGCAACTTTACACTACTTGCATTTGATAACTTTTTCCCCAAGTGAAAAGTCGCTACCATGAGAAAACGTCTCCAAAATAGTTAAAAAAAGAGAGTTTATTCTAGAGGGGGCCAACATGATCCCATAGGCTCATATGAGAATTTTCTAAGCGTCACACTGTCCAAGTAACAACTTGTCAAAGATTCCAGCCATTTTGCAATTTGGACTCAGAAGGGATTCTATTGGTTGAACGTAGATTAGAGTGATTCGACATCTTTGGGTACAAAAAAGAACCATACCTAGCATAAATTTACCCACCTATATGTGTTGGAATAGTTCATTTGGTCAATTGAGTTGTAGAACGAAAGTTGCACCACTTTGCAACTTTACACTACTTGCATTTGACAAATTTTTCTCCAAGTGAAAAGTCACCACTATGGAAAAATGCCTCTAATATAGAGGAAACCAAGAGAGGTTATTGTAGAGGGGCCCAACATGATCCCATAGGCTCAAATGAGAGGTTTCTAAGTATCATGGTGTCCGTATAATAGCCCATCAAAGATTGTAGTCATTTTGCACTTTGGACTCATAAACGATTCTACCGGTTGAACGTAGCTCAAAGTGATTCGTCGTGTTTGGGTGTGAAAGAGGACTATTCCTAGAATAAACGTACCCACTTGAAAATTTTGGAATAGTTTGTTTGGTCACACAAGTTGTAGAATGAAATTTTTACCACTTTGAAACTTTAAACTACTTGCATTTGATAACTTTTTCCCAAGTGAAAAGGCACCACCATAGGAAAAAATCTCTTAGATAGAAAAAGTTGTGAGAGGTTATTGTAGAGGAGCCCAACATGATCCCATAGGCTTAGATAATAATTTTCTAAGCATCACGATGTCCAAGTCACAACCCATTGAAGATTGCATCAATTTTGCACTTTGGACTCATAAAGGATTTTTTTGGTTGAATGTAGCTCAGAGTAATTCGACATAGCTCAGAGCGATTTGGTGTAGCTCAGAGCGATTCAAAAATTTTAATGAATCTACTAATTTTCCATCACTTAAGTTTTTTGTTTCAAATTCACTTTAACAAACACATTTTTGTGGAGAGTAATAAAAGGCAATAAATAGACAACCACCATAAATAGACAACCATTATAAGTTAACTTTTCCATCACTTAAGTTTTGTTGTTTGAAGTTTGTTGTTTCAACTTCACTTTTAATAACAAGAAAGATAACCACCATAAATTATGCAAAGGATCATCAAATTATACACAAAGGAAAAGGCAATACTCAAAGAACAACCATAAATTATTTAAGTCAAAGGTCTTTTATTTTATGACAAAAGCATTGAAAAGATGTTTTAATTATTTCATGGGGCTCAATTTCATGATATTCACGTGCATGAGTGAAAATGAATTAAGTTTCATCTTTTATTTTTGAGTTTGGATCAGTAATAGTGCATCATTTATGCATTGTTTCAATAAACCATAATGTGGATTTGTGCATTGGAACACTATATCATGGAAGTATGAGTCCAAAATGAGTTGATAATTATCGTGATATGTTTTTAATAACCTGAGACAACCCAAGGTATGTGCTCATGATGTTCTTCCCTTGTTGGTGTGTTTTCCCTTCCTTGGATGCCCACTAGGCTAGGTTGTTAATGGTGGAAAGGTGTACTGAGATTTATTATGCATTGCTTTTCAATGAAGCCCTTGAAGAGTGAGAAAGAATATGTACAGAGATAGATCATGGTGGAAGTGACTCTTAAAATCATCCAAGATTAGAGTAGATTCTGGAAATCCAAACACAAAAAACCTAAGAGTAGATAAGCTTAACAATTATGGATTCCCTTTATTGGTTCATATATATATAGTGGGGATATATTAATTGGAAAGGTCAGTTCACAACCTTTTGATGCAAGAAAATATGTACAATAGAAGACATTGTTTCAGATTTCGTCATAAATCCACATGCTTTTCCTTCAAGACAACTTTAAATGTAAATTATAAACCATTACAACTAACTTTAAATTTAATATACACATTTAATTGAGGCATATATTAAGGAATATACACATTTGCATGTATTCATTTCTCATAATTTTTGTTGCTCAAAAAATACATTAATTCAATAACAATTATTACAATAGTGATGGAAGATCATCTTGAAAATCCTCCTATTTATCAATCCTTGTAGCAATACATGCAAGGATATAATCCTCCCATTTGTAGCCCATACCATGAAATATATTGTACAAGAAGAAACAAAAGGAGCTGCTACCCAGTTTGTTTTCTCTAATCTACCTTAGGTGGCCCAGTTATTTGCATTCCAAAATGCTTCAAAAAATGTACATCCCTTGCTCCCTTGGAAACAAATGGGTAGTAACCTCTCTATGGTTGTGTACTCTCACTAGAATTTGGTCCACAAAAGAACCTGCAAAAGCATAACAATTTCAGACATGGACTCACATAAAAATCATTAAAATACCAATAACTGAATAATGTCAAACATACACCTTTCAACTAGATATATTATCACCTTCATGAATGCTATAAGTAGATCAATTGAAGGTCCTACAATGGTGATGTGGTCCATGTTTTGCTACTCTCTCATCTCTCGATGATCCTACATATAAATTTCAAATATATATAAACATAACTAACATAAAACATGTAGCATATAAGAATCCAAGAAATCTATGAAATGAAAAATAAAGAGAAGATTGAAAACTAGAAAATATACCAACAACTGATGTTGTTCTTTTCTTAAGTTTATAATCTATAATGGAGCCTTTCCCATTTTTATCCTTCACTAGTATTGCATATCTCTTCACTAAAGAAAATATATAATTAATATGTGGGTTAAAATAAAGTCACAAATGCATCAATGATAGTCCTAAATGCATATAACATCAAAAACCAATAGAGAATACCAACTTAAAGGTAGTCAATACAGAACAACATATAATTATCATTTTTCAAATTAACAATAATGCAATTTTGCAAATCCTTCTACAATCAAACTTAAATGCTTGAAAGAAAGTAGTGATTAATAACACGACTTTACAAATTCAATGTGCATACTTACAAATCAATCCAGGAAACCATCTGGGTCTGATCTACTCTTTATTGTGTGAATTATTTCCTTGTGGTTAGACTCACATAGTTTCCACAAGTTCTTGTTTGTAGGTTTTCCCTTATATTTGATCAAATGAACATTGTGTGATGAAAAGGTTTGAGTAGTGAAGAATCTTCCAATGCATGTCGAAGTTCTCAAACAACCAAACTGTAGAATTATTAATTGGGTACCTTCTAAGCCATGTTCCAATAACAATCATCAAACCTGTAGGATATTCCATGTTTTCTCCATCTATAACTAGGGCCTCCAATTTCTTTTTTCCCTTGATACAATGACATAGGTAATAATTTGTACCCTCTTCATTTTCTTTATTTTCAATCACTGCATAAACATTCCCTACATTGATATGTTCATATTGTTAGATTTATTTAATGAACAACAAAATAAAACTTGAAAGTAAGATATATTACCTAGTTCTAGTAGGTCCGATACATGATCAAAGTCAACAAATGATTGCATCTCTATGATTTGTAGAGTCGTCAGGAGATGGTAAGTGTCAAGTGGGGTTAGACTTCTTACAGACCATTTTTCAACCCACTCTATTAACTCACAATTATTCCATGCTTACAGTGTACATGCAGAACAAAAGCATGCCATCTTTCACGTATGGATAGTCCATGTACCTACATTGGAGCTTCTAAAAGAGTGTAGCTCGCTCGATCCTATTTGTGTACAACAATACTCATATTTTACAATGTTAGTATCATCTACTAAATGAAAAAATCTATGAACTAAAGAATTCCCTTCACTACCTAGACCCATTGCATGATTGTACCACTCGACAATTGATCTTGCATCTGTCAACTTCGCACTATATTTGTACTTTGACTCTTCTTGTGCTAAGGCTCTTTTGATACATGCATCTACTCCATCATGCTCCCCTTTCCATGCTTGGTCTCTAAGAAGTTACACATATGGAGAAAACCACTAATCCTATGCATCCTACTCAACTAATAAAACATTCTAGACTTCTTGAATTACAATGTACAATTATCTGACCATATGATATGTCGACTGAATGATTTTCCCTTGCTAGCCAGATCAGCATAGAACATCTGAAAGAAAACAAACTCTATAAAAGATCATCACTGATGTAAAAGTGATAATCCCTCAATACTTTCATGTTATCCTTTGTACTATCATTTGCATGAATGAATTCTATATGCAGAAATGTAGCAACCTACATGGATTTGTAGTACTATGATTGCACCTCACATTTTGTGGTTGTAGTGCATCATTCTCCATGAAGTGGAAATGTGTCCTTGCATAACTTGGACTATGAGTCCAACCATTGAGCTCTATGTGTATGCCTTGAACACTCAGACCACCTGATCATGTAAAATTACCATAAAATGATACACTAGAATCTTATCACCAACCAATTCACATGTTTTTTCTTCTTTCCCATCCTTTTTATTGTAGGCCACTATCTTGTATTTTCTGAATTTCACAATTCCATCTCCAATTGTGTGTGTACTAGCCATGTGTTAGCAAATTGGAAAATGTTGCATGCCACCACAATGATCACATGTGCCATCAAAATATGACTTCTTGTATAAAATTTAACCATCCACTCTTTCACATAAAATGGAAGATAAGAATTCCCTTGAGGATTTAGGTGGAGGTCTTATGTTACATTCCTGCAAAACATTATTAGTATGCATATCTACACATATACGTCAATAAAAATCATAATGGTTAGAAAACTCAATATGTACTCTACAAAAACAAGTAGCTTGTGTATGATTTATTTTGACACAAAAAGGATTCAGCATTTCAAAATACCTTTGACATGTTTTAATTTGAGGAAACTTCTATACAAAATCAGCAAAAAATTGGGTTTGGGTGGTATCCAAATAATGCTTTGGATGTGGCTCATAGATTTGACTACCAATTCTCCTTCTTACAATATCTCTTTGATTGAGAGAGGTCATTTTGTTATCCTTTCAATAATATACTATTATAGATCTCAAGGCTTGAGCAATTCTTTTATCTTTCTATGGTACTCTACTCAAGAATGCCCATAACTCATTGCTATTTGGATCCTCCACTCTTTCATTCCTTCCTTTGGCTCTCATTAGAGATTATCTACTTATTTTCAAAGACTTACTTGTATTTTTAATGTTCACCGTGTTCCTTATTTGACTTCTTAACAATGTTGTTGTCATCACATGTCATGTGGCACAACTATCCTTCGTGCGTGAGGTAGAACCCACAATCTCGTATGCACACATCAAGTACTTTACAATGGATTTTTCACTCAATTCATTCAAAAATCTTAGCCCAAAAGAACTTCATGGTGGGCATAAATTTGAGTTTCTTCATCATTTCAACAAATAGTTGGCATCTTCCACCCTCACTTAGCTTTGCAAAAAATAAACTCCATATCTTCTATACATATCTTTGACATGAACATTTTGGAATCTTATTAGGCATCCATTTCAAAACATTGGAATCAATATCAATCAAAAATTTAGGTTTTCTATGCAAAACTCTAGGAGGAGTTCTCAAATGAAAATTTGTATCAACATTAGGAATGTCAACAACATCGAGGATAGATCACATACCCTCAATCAAAGGTGCAATTGATGACATACCTTGAGATTTCCATGTAAACAATGTTGTACCTCCAAATTGATATGTCATTTGTGGAGTGCCTTCAAATAGAGATGTGTTTTCTGATGTACTTTCAAAACCCAATGTTGTTGGTGTTGTGTCTTGAACTGTAGATGTGATTTACGATGTACTTGGAAAACCACATGTTGTTGCTGGTGTTTCTTCAACTGGAGATGTGCATTGAACTTCACCTATGGTTGATGATGTGCCCCCAACTTTGGGATCCATTTGTGTCTTTCTACAAAAAAATTTCATTCATGCCCTTTGTGCTACCAATTAGGCATCTCTCTTAGATTGCATGAAAATTTCTTGTTGTATGGGTTGCAATTCCTTTGCTTCACAAGCTACAATTTTTGATTCTCTTCTCCTTTTATTTTTAACTTCACATTCTTCTGGTTTTAGAGGCTTTGGTCATTTCCTCGGCATGATGTTGAATGCTACATGTTCAAAAAGACACAAAACAAAAGTAAGTAATGCATTTTATATATTGATATCACTGATTACATTGCATTTTAGCAAACATGACTATGCTACAACATTTTTCATGCATGTCTACTAAATCATCTTATCAAACATATCTATGCTACAAAACTTTTCATACATGCCTACCTTAGCATTTTTCATACATGTCTACGAAAGCATTTTATGAAAGAAGGCAGTGAGCTGTTTGGGAAAATGCCTCCAAGAAATGTGGTCTCATGGTGATGGACATCAAGATGAGAGCACATTTCTTTAATGCATTCTTTTAAACAAATCACTACCTTATTCTATGCTACCACATTTTTCGAACATGTCTACCAATGCATCTTATCAAACATGTCTATGCTACAACATTTTTCATACATGTCGACCTCCATATGCAAGAAAAGTAAGTTATGCATTTTTTCAAACATATCCATGTACCGCTAATTACATTGCATTTTATGAAACACACCAAGAATTTTAGGAAACATATTCATATCACTGATTGCATTGCATTGCATATCTTTAAAACTAAAAGCATTAATTTATATTGGATAACTAATGTAACTTATCAAACATTGCATATGTTATCAAACATTGTTGTCCCCAACCTAGGGTTTATAGCGAGCTTCAAAAAAACCCATAACTTTTGATGCATCTAGTGAAAATTTATGAAACTTGGTACTAATTTTTTGTAGGCCTATATGCATGTGCTAACAAAAGGAGGGTTGCTAAATTATCATTTTGTGTGGGTTATTGAGGACAGTTTGTTTCTCTTTGCAACTATACTATGTAAAACCTAGTACTTTGGGGGATTTGTACAAAAGTGCTTCATGTAAGCATTGATCAATGTTAAGAAGGGTTTGAGGGGAGTATTTGGAGTGTGGAAAAGTTCTTAGAAGGAAAGAAGTGTCGAACCCAGGGTATAAGTTGCTGCCACATTTGGAAACTAGAGAATCTTGTGCTTATTTTTGTCAAAACCACATTGCAATTGTCAACCAAGCCATGAAGAACATGAATTCAAAGAAGGGTTTGTGATGCTATATCTTGGAAATATTCACTATTTCTTTTGCAATGAGTTAACTTAGAAAGAAAAAAAGAATTTTCAATTGCACAAAATTTTCCCTTTTATTATTTCTTAGAAAGATAAATGGTATGAATGAATGGAAACTTGCATTAACATTGATGAAACCTCTTAGGTTTTCCAACTTAGTTGAAAATAATTTTTTTCCCACAACCATCACTAATAATGAATTTGTATCTATTATGTCATGTTTTCCATTTCTTTATCTTCAAGATCCTAAAAATTAAACTTTTACATGTAACATCCATATAATTTAATGTTGAATTCAATGTGTAACAATGAATATTAATAAAATCATCAAATGAATGGTCTATAAATTATCAAAACAAAACTAAAAAACTCAATATAAACATCTACCTAAAATGAAATAGAGTGAATTCCACTAGCCATGTTGTAAATGGACTACTATAAGCAATGCAAATAGAATTCATAAGAAAATTTGTGTTAAGTTGATGTCATTTATATAATTTTAAAAATGAATTCTGTTGGTGTCTTAAAACTCCCACTAAGGTTTTGTAATTCTCTAAGGGGTTGCCAACCTCTATATTCAAGAATTCACAAAGTTAGTGGCCAACTGACGAGATTCAGTCAAACATTGAGATCTCCTACAATTTTGGCTCTGTGAAACCAAGGAGGGTGTTCCTATATGTGTTCATAATCATGCTTTGTCCCTCAAGAACACTTCTATACACAAATATATTCCTATCAATGCAACTAGACAACATCTATCTAGGTTTTGGGAAACCAAAGAATAACAACAACTATTTAAATCTAGGAAAGCAGGTTTAGTATAAGATTTGTATCTCAAGAGAGATAGAATTTGATTTTTTAAATATTCAAAGCTTGAACCTTTACACTTAGAGCTACCGTCTTGTACTTATAAAAGGGATCTTGAACAAACTACCTAGCACCTCATCCAACCGGGCGAGAGTCACATAAAATATAACCTTGATATTAAGGAACTTATCATTATAATGCTTTGCATTATGAGATTTTCCAATATTTAAAACAATACTCCTTAGTAAATCCTAAGCACATTATCACAGACCTATAACTCCTTTTCAAGCATTTGATTAACTCATTAAGTTAAAGCAGGAAAAAGAATTACACATCCAAATATACCATTGCAGCTGAATAAAAAGACCATTGATAAATCCATTCATAATCCATGATATGTACACAAGAGAGCAATTATCTTAATTGTTTTCTTTTCATTGATATTAGTCATTACAAAATCATAGCATGCTTATCTTATACAATACTCGACCTGGAATGATTTCCTAGCTAGAACCTTCTAGGTACTCCAATATAATTTTTAAACTGTACACAGCCTAAGCCTCGGGATACAAAAAAATATGACCCCAACAATGAGCCATGAAATATCCTTTATAGAACAAGAGAGAAACAAGCATCGAGCTCCATTGTTCATTTCAAAATGAGTTTCATTCTAACCAAATGAAATTTAGATTCATTTCAAAAACTCCTCATCATTAGAAAAAATTATAATACGCACAGAGGAATAAAAAATGGTTACACCCCTGTAACCAACTGAAAAGGACAAAAAAAAACTACACCACCCACACACACATCCGTATCAGACCCAAACCATTGAAACAACACCAAAAGGAGAAAAGAACCACCCCAACAACACCAAACATTTCCCCGCACCCCAAGTAACCATGAGGCCCTGATACAGGTGACCGCTCCTGGTTCTCACTTCAGTATGAAGTGAGACCATTACCTTACTCTTGCTTGTACCAATACCAAACCCAACAAAATCACACGATGCCACTGTAGCAATTGGAGAAACTGCGAGGACCTCCTCATCCACTCCTACGAGCTCAGTTAGGGCAATGAGGTAGCTACGGTAGTCCGAATCAGTTTCGGACCCTTCACCACTAGAGCCTAGAGAGAGCTCATCAGGTGATGTGCATCTTCCAGACCTCTTATCCACCCTTTCTGCAACTGCCTCAGAAGTACCAGGAACAATTTTTTTCTCCCTCTGTTGCAAATTCACTACACCTATCCTGGCACTTCATCGTACTACTGAATTATCCATTGAATTCGTGAGCTCAAAATCAACAAGAAAATCAATCACTTGCAAACAAACAAACTCAAAATGCAATGATAGTAATGAGAAAATTAGCGAGCATTTATCGAGCAAGCCAGTGTAGGGAACATTAATTGCTCAAATTGCAGTACGAGCAAGTGAGCGATTAGTGGCTGATGTTGCCACCACATAATAATTCTGAGCTCATGGAAAATGATGTACAACCCATCATTGCATTATTAGATGGATACCACTCGCACGCAAGGAAATCGGGATGAGATCCACTGAAAGACCTATGCCATTAATGAAAATAACTTGCAGAGCACAAATAATCCTCACATGGATGAATTGTAATTTTTTTAATTTAGACCGTCGATGTGAAAAGACTTGGCATGTTAGATGACTCAGATCAAGTCAAAGATCGTTGAATAATCCACATCACCACTTGGGAAACCCAATAGCCAATCACACTCATCGCATTCAGAAACCCATGACCGAGTAGTAGGCCCCATCCAGCCACCTCGTACCATAGACCCAGGCAATGTGTCACTAGCTCACACACCTCATGGAATTTTTGAGAACATTAATCCAATCATGTGAGGCTCATGAGGGATGGTAATCATTAATTCCTATCATTAAACATCCACCATTGAAAAGACATCCACTTGTCACTGTTGGCGCATTGGGATAGGCCCCACCTGGCTATACTCGACAGATGGCAGCATCTCGCATACCTTGCACCACTTTACTGACATCAATAGGAAACCTTGCGAGGTGTGTGAGGAACAGTCAGGATGCAAATCATTCCATTTGACAGTTATGAAACCTACACATGCGAAAAGGTTATTCATAAAAAGGGGACTGACTAGGTGGACAGGGAAATGACCCTCGAAGGCACAAATTTTTAGGCCCAAGTCTAAACATAGGAAAAAACCACTTGTTCAAGGAAAAATAATAATAACACCGGAATGGAAAGAAAATATCGATAGGTCAGGTGAAGGGGCCGGTAACAATATGAAAGACAAGGCTTAGTCGGTTGACATAAGAGACCAATAAACCCCAATAATAGGTCAACACAAAAATATAACGTAAGGGTTTAATTAGTAAAATCAATTTTAACATGGGTAACCAAAACCCTAAACCTTGAACATTAGACCACCCATTTACCAAAGATGTACAGACATGCCCGAAACCAAACAAAATTTTGACATTTTTTTAAAATTCCCATCAGTGGCTCCGACTGGGGATGTATGCCCCCATGTGGGCATAGCAAGAACCTAGATCTCTAGGGAGCAGACCCAACATTGAATCAAATAGGTACCCTGATGAATGCTCCACCATGCTACCATTAGAAGCTTTCTTACATCCAAATTGGTGGCCCCAAGCCCCCAAACAAGGGAAACACGAATTTACCCCTATCAAAAACAAAATTCTCTGCTACCTGGAGTAGACCAAATCTGCAAATTTTACCTGTTAGTGTCGATATGTTATTTAAGTAATCAGCATGCTTGAAAGCATCATAATGCTTTCTAATATTCCTGTGCATTTGATCAGTCAGCATTTTGTATTCAAACACTAACTGCAACTTGTGACTACAATGACACCTTACCTTGGGCTGGTCTTGGTCATGTTTCATTGAATTCTTATTGATTTGAACTGAGAAACATAAAAATTCATAATCTATCTGATCTTTGACATCACACAACTTGGCATCAAAAAACATGGCATCAAAATTAGTTTGCATATCGAGCTGAAAACTCTCATAGAAAACCTTATGCATGTTGTACAAACCACTGTTGCATAAAATAGAAAAGGCACATTTTGGGGAATCCTCACCCTGATGATTACAATATAAGCCTAATTTCCAACATATGTGTTCAAATTTCCTAGAACACTTCTTGATATTATAAAGGTGGGAAACAAAAGTTACATCTTGCTCCAGGAAATGTGTGAATACATTCATGTCAGGCTTCTCACAATGTACTTCCTCTTGCATCCCATCATCTAATTCCAAATGAAAAACCTCAAAGGCAGGTTCTAGCAAACCAACTTCAACAAGGGAAATAGATAAACAGTTGTGTGTACTGGTCTCCTTATGTTCAACACCACCTGCTGTATGTGTTAATTTATAAGTGAAAATTTTGGCACAAGCTGAAATTTTTTCACCAACAATATCAATGACATTTTCATTATAAGCCTTAGAAAATCTCATCTCAAAAGGTGACAACAAGTCCATCTCAGCTTCATACAAATAGTCAAGATCATCAATGACACCAATACATTCATCAATGTGTTGGTTACCTTCAATATTGTTCTTTAGATCACAGTATTGAACACACACCTCATTGACTTCAAATTCCTCATCATCTTCAAATTCCTCATCATTTACACAACAAACATGCTGCATTGCTAGCACATCTAGAGTATTATCCAAATATTCATCATTTGAAATTTTTCCCCTCACTTGTAAGAAAATGACATCATGAGGCTCTGTATTACCACAAACCTCTCGTAAGGGAACTATTTCCACTTCATCCTTGGAAAGGAAATCATCACTGCCAAATCCACAATCACTAGCCTATAGAAAAACCTCGACAACATGTGTATTGTAATCATGACATAGAAGAGCAGTTGGTGTCTCGTTTAATCCTCCATCACCTTACTCCTCAAGATTTAGTATAGCTGTCCAACACGATTCAAAAGGGAAAGTGTCATCTTAATTTTGTGCATAAATGCTCTTGGCTGATTCTTCAATCTCTACCCATTTAAGGACTTGGGCAAGGTTACCAGGTTTCAATTCTTCTGGTAAAGCACTCAAACCAAGTTCATAAATTTCACAAAACAAATCAATGCATATAGAATGATCAAGTTTGAAATCTCTAGGAACTTCTATCAAAGCATCCAAAAACCTCAAAAAAAACTTATATGGTGATTCTCCCTCTTGTCTCTTCATCTCAACCAATTCTTGCACAAATGAGTTTTGATCATCACTACTCAAATCGAGCTGGTTTTCAACTTGGGTTTCATCATTATCTTCATACTGTAATGATGGATATATTACTATTGCCAAAGTATTCTTATCATAACAAGTTTTCCTTGTAGCCAACTTCATAATTTTACTAGTATGATTTGTGCCAAGATAACCAACACTTGCAGCTAGATACCCTTTCATCATTGAGTATTTCATGTTGTTCCCAATGTCCATAGCCATTAGATATGCCTGATATGAGGTTGTAGGTTCCTTATCTCTTAATAAGTAACCCATATTTTTGTCAAAAGCACCAAGATATACAACCAGACATTCAACCTCATTTGGTCTTATTTCTTCAGGAAGTTCTCTTATAGCTCTTGAAAACCTAAGATTAAAATATGGAACTAGCTCATCTTTTCTTATGTGGATTCCCACAAAACCCTTTCTTACTATGCTTGGGTTTACTCTTTCACCAAATTGTTTAATAGAAACTATCACCAACTGATTCCATGAGTTAATAGAACATGCAAGCAAATATGAGAACAAATCCCTGGCATCATTCTTCAAGGATTGCACAAAAAGCTTCATAACAACATCCTCATGGCTGACTTCATAATCCCCCATCACATCTATAAAATTTTGAAGATGCTTAGAGGCAGATTCTACACTTTGCCCTATGTATTTAGGAAAATATTTCCTAATCTTCTTAGGGATTAGATTAGGGAAACCCTTAATACCACTAAAAATAAATGGCATATACCTTTGAATTAAAAGATCCCCTGAAAGGCTTGGGGAAACCTATTCCCTTTGCATATTTGTGTTTGAAATCTCATACGGAAACTTTATTATACCCATTCATTCACTGTCAACTTTATACATGGTTATCAAATACATCATTTACTAACTCAACCATGATTCTAAAAATTGACTGAAATACTTATGCCTTGAGTTTTTAGAGGCATAATACAACATAAACATACTTCTCAGATCATATTACATATTGCACTATTAGAAGTATGGAAAAGCTAACCACTGTTCCTTTCTTAATGCTTAGAACATCTAATTAGGAACCATTAATCATCCCTAGTTACAAATGCCTCTCATAATCAAAATATTGACCTGTTTAGATTAATGAGAATACCTGGAAATTAAGTAACACTTGTTAACCCTCTCTCCCTAACTGTAAATGTTACAGATTTGGGACTTTTCCTTGTATATCAACTGGTTCTTCAGACAAAGTCACCACCTCTTCAACAAAGGACTGAATTTCAAAAGAACATGAAATTCCTTTTCAAAAAATTGATCATGTTCTGGGTCTTCATCCACAACAAAGTCACAATCAAATACTCTGAGATCATACTTCTACCGATCTTTTCCAAATACATAACCTCTTACCATCCAAACTTAAAGTTTAGATCCACCAAACAAATAACTCTAGAAGGCCACCACCTACTTCTATGGTTTCTCTTTTTTTTTTAAATTTCTCAAAAATTCTCCCCAATGAAATCACCATTCAACTAGTGACTTAGGTAGAAAAACAATTCAATAAAGTTCAACCTCTGGTTACAAATAATGTCAATATTATAATGACTCTATAACAACACCATCTGCAACTAAATTTTTTGAGTTTTTCCCTAGTAGAGTCGCCATTCTGTTGGCATTTTAAAATTCCCACTAAGGCTTTGTAATTCTCTAAGGGGTTGTCAACCTCTATATTCAAGAATTCACAAAGTTAGTGGCCAACTGACGAGATTCAGTCAAAGACTGAGATCTCCTACACTTTTGACTCTGTGAAACCAAGGAGGTTGTTAATATATGTGTTCATAATCATGATTTGTGCCTCAAGAATACTTCTATACACAGATATATTCCTATCAATGCAACTAGACAACATCTATCCAGGTTTTGGCAAACCAAAGAATAAGAACAACTATCTAAAGCTAGGAAAGAAGATTTAGTATAAGATTTGTATCTCAAGAGAGATAGAATTTGATTTTTTAAATGTTTAGATCTTGAACCTTTATACTTAGAGCTACTGTCTTGTACTTCTAAAAGGGATCTTGAACGAACTACCCAACGCCTCATCCAACTGGGCGGGAGTCACATAAAATAGAACACTGATATTATGGAACTTATCATTATAATGCTTTACATTATGAGATTTTCCAGTATTTAAAATAGTTATCCTTAGTAAATCCTAACCACATTATCACAGACCTGTAACTCCTTTTCAAGCATTTGATTAACTCATTAGGTTAAAGCAAGAAAAATAATTACACATCCAAATATACCATTGAAGCTGAATGAGAAAACCATTGATAAATCCATTCATAATCCATGACATGTACACAAGAGAGCAATTGTCTTAATTTTTTTCTTTTAATTGATATCAGTCATTACAAAATCATAGCATACTTATCTTATACAATACCCAACCTGGAATGATTTCCTAGCTAGAACCTTCTAGATACCCCAATATAATTTTTAAACTGTACACAGCCTAAGGCTCAGGATACAAAAAAATCTAACCCCAACAATGAGCCGTGAAATCTCCTTTATAGAATAGGAGATCAACAAGCATCGGGATCCATTGTTCATTTCAAAATGAATTTCATCCTAACCAAATGAAATTCAGATTCATTTCAAAAACTCCTCATCATTAGAAAAAACTATAATACACATAGAGGAATAAAAAATGGTTACATCCCTATAACTAGCCGAAAAGGACAAAAAAAACCATGCCACCCACGTGCACGTTTGAATAAGACCCGAACTGCTAAAACAACACCAAAAGGAAAAAAGAACCACCCTAGCAACACCAATCATTGCCCCACACCCCAAGTAACCATGCAGCCCTAATATTCTAACTTCAGTGTGAAGCGAGACCATTACCTTACTCTTGCTTGTACCAATACCAGACCCAACAAGATCACACGGTGCCATCGAAACAATTGGAGAAACTGCGAGGATCTCCTCGTCCACTCCTATGAGATTAGTCTAGGCCATGAGGTAGCTATGGTAGTTTGAATCAGTTTTGGACCCTTCACGACTAGAGCCCGAAGAGAGCTCAACAGGTGACGTGCAACTTCCAGACCTCTTATCCACCCTTTTTGCAACTGTCCCAAAAGTACTAGGAATAGTTTGTTTCTCCCTCTATGCAAATTCGCTACACCCATCCTAGCGCTTCGTCATACTACTGACTTATCCATTGAATTCATGAGCTCAAAATCAGAAAGAAAATCAATCACCTGCAAACAAACAAACTCAAAATGCAATGATACTAATGAGCAAATTAGCGAACATTTATCGAGCAAGCCAGTACAGGGAACATTAATTGCTCAAATTGCAGTACAAGCAAGCGAGCGATTAGTGGCTGACATTGCCACGACAGAATAATTCGGAGCTCATGGAAAATAGCGTACAACCCATCATTGCATTATTAGGTGGATACCATTCGCACGCAAGGAAATCAGGATGAGATCCACTGAAAGACCTATGACATTAATGAAAATAACTTCTAGAGCACAAATAATCCTCACATGGGTGAATTGTATTTTTTTGAATTTAGACCGTCGATGTGAAAAGACTTGGCATGTCGGACGACTTAGATCAAGTCAAAGATCATTGAAGAATCCACATCACCACTTGGGAAACCTAGCAGCCAATCATACCCTTCACAGTCAAAAACTTGTGACTGATCAGTAGGCCCCATCCAGCCACCTCGTACCAAGGAGCTAGGAAACATGTCACCAGCTCACACACCTCGTGGAATTTTTGAGAACATTAATCTGATCGTGTGAGGCTCATGAGGGACGGTCATCATTAATTCCTATCATTAAACATCCATTGTTGAAATGACATCCACTTGTCACTGCTAGCGCATCGGGACAGGCCCCACCCAACCGTACTCGACAGATGGCGGCATCTCGCATACCTCTCACCACTTAGTGACATCAATAGGAAACCTTGTGAGGTGTGTGAGGAATGGTCAAGATGCAAATCATTCCATCCAACGGTTATGAAACCTACACACGCAAAAAGGTTATTCATAAAAAGTGGACTGACTAGGTGGATGGGGAAATGACCCTCAGAGGCACAAATTTTTATGTCGAAGTCTAAACATAGTAAAAAACCACCCGTTCAAGGGAAAATAATAATAACACCCGAATGGAAAGAAATGACCGATAGGTCAGGTGAAGGGGCCGGTAATAGTACAAAAGACAAGGCTCAGTCGGTTGACATAAGAGACCGATAACCCCCAATAACAGGTCAACACAAAAATATAACGTAAGGGTTTAATTAGTAAAATCAATTTTAACATGGGTAACTAAAACCCTAAACCCTGAACATTAGACCCCCCATTTACCAAAGATGTACAGACATGCCCAAAACCAAACAAAATTTTGACAAATTTTTAAACATGAATTCATCACTACTATGTCATGTATTTTATTTTTTCCTTCAAGCTCATAAAAAATAAAAAAATTATGCAACTCCCATCTAATTCAATGTTGAATTCTATGTCCAATTTTTATGATTAATAAAATTATAAAAGGAATTTAGTTTATATTGTAAAAAAAAACAAGTATACTAAATATAAACATTTCAATATTACCAAAATGAATATATTACCTAATATAATGTAAAATGATGTAGAAACTTCAAAATTTCTTCTTCTACATTGTCTAGCATGCAAATTGGTGGTAAAAAGGTCATGGATCAAGCATAGATTGGTACAACAGTGAGTCCACTACATAGAAAAGGCATTTTTGAGCTAGATAAAGTACAAAATGAGACAAATGCAGAAGAATGTGGGCCTGAATCATGGGGTCAACCCCAATTTTACTGTTTCAAGGTAAAAACACATTTGGCACTCGCCAAATTAGGAGAGTGCCAAATTTGGCACTCTCCAAATTTGGAATTTTCCAAATGTGTTGATTTGAATTTTTTTCCAAATATAGAGAGGAAGGGAGTGAGACTTGAGATAGAGAGAGGGAATAGGAGTGAGAGAGACTAGTCTAAGTAGCATGGTAGGGAGTGAGACTTGAGAGGGATAGAGAGTTATCTAGTTAGGGTGGGTGGGAAAGACCTGATAACAGAGAGGGGTTGGGAGGGATGAGACCTGTGAGATACAAAAAGATAAAAGGGGGAGAGAGAGGGATTGTGGGAGAGGGGGTTGGAGTGAAATAGATTTATCTAGGTAGGATGGGAGGTACATGAGATTTGATAGAGAGGGAGTGTGAGAGAGGGGATTGGAGTGAGACAGATTAGTCTAGGTAGCGTGGGAGGGAGTGAGACCTAAGAGAGAGAGAGACTTGAGAGGGAGAGAGAGAGTTATTCATCTAGTGTGGGGGGATGACTTGAGAGAGGGAGTGGGAGATAGAGGTATGGGAGACCTAAACCCTCAACCCTAAACCCTTAAAACCAAACCTTTAAACCCTCTACCCTCAACTCAATACCCTCTACCCTCAACCCTAATCCCTCAACCCTATACCCTCAACCCTTAAACCCTTAAACCCAACTAAAATCTCTACCCTAATACCTCAACCCTTAAACCCTTAAACCCAACTAAACTCTCTACCCTAATACCTCAACCCTATACCCTCAACCCTTAAACCCTTCAACTATCAACCTTAAACCCTAAATCACTAACTCTCAACCCTTAAACCCTTTTAAACCCAACTAAACTCTATACCCTAATCCATAAACCCTAAAACCTAAACCTTCTACCCTTAACCCTTAAACTATCTACCCTTAACCCTCTACCCTTAACCCTTAAACCATAAACCCTTAAACTATCTACCTCTACCCTTAACCCTCTACCCTCTACCCTCAAACCTAAACCCTCTACCCTCTACCCTCTACCCTCTACACTCTACCCTCTACCCTCTACCCTTAAACCCTAAAACCCTCAACCCTAAACCCTCAACCCTCTACCCTCTACCCTTAACCCTTACACCCTAAACCCTTAAACCCTCTACCCTTAAACCGTAAACCCTAAACCCTTAAAACTTATACCCTAAACCCTTAAACCCTCCACCATATACCCTTAACCCTCTACCCTCTACCGTCAACCCTAAACCCTCAACTCCCCCTCTCTCTCAATCCTACACCCTCTACCCTTAAACTGTAAACCATAATCCCTAAACCCTAAACCCTTAAATCATCTACCCTCTACCCTTAACTCTTAACCCTCTACTCTCAACCCTAAACCCTAAACCCTCTCTCTCTACCCTCTACCCTCTACCCTCAACCCTCAACCCCTAACCCTCAACCCTCAACCCTAAACCCTCAACCCTCTCTCTCTACCCTCAACCCTTAAACCCTAAATCCATCAACCCTTTAACCTCTACCCTTAACCCTTAAACCCATAAATCCTATACTCTAAACCCTTAAGCCCTATACCCTCTACCCATAACCCACTACCATCTACCCTCAACCCCCCATCTCTCTCTCAACCCTACACCCTCTACCCTTAAACTATAAATTGTAATCCTTAAACCTTAAACCTTCTACCCTTAACCCTTGAACCTTAAACCCTTAAACCATCTACCCTCTACCCTTAACCCTCTACCCTCAACCCTCCCTCTCTCTCTAACCTCAACCCTCAAGCCTCTACCCTCAAGTCTAAACCCTCTACCCTCAACCCTCAACCCTAAACCCTAAACCCTAAACCCTCTCTCTCTACCCTCAACCCTCAACCCTTAAACCCTTAAAACCTCAATCCTGTACCCTCTAACCTTAACCCTTAAACCCTAAACCCTTAAACCCTCTACCCTAAACCCTACACCCTCTACCCTTAACCCTTAAACCCTAAACCGTTAAACCATCTACCCTCTACTCTTAACCCTCTACACTCTACCCTCAACCATCTCTCTCTACCCTCAACACTTTACCCTCTACCCTCAACCCTCTACTGTCTACCCTCAACCCTCTACCCTTTACCCTTAACCCTAAAAACCTCAACCCTCAACCCCCTACTCTTAACTTTTAAACAATCTACTATTAAACTGTAAATCGTAAAACCTAAACCCTGTACCCTTAACCCTTAAACCATCTAATCTCTACCCTTAACCCTCTACACTCTACCCTCAACCCTAATCCATCAACCCCCCTCTCTCTCTACCCTGAACCCTGAACCCTGAACCCTAAACCCTTAAACCCTAAAACCATCAACCCTCAACCCTTAAACCCTCTACCCTTAAAATGTAAACTATAAACCCTCTACCCTTAACCCTCAAACCCTAAACCCTTAAACCATATACCCTCTACCCTTAACCCTCTACACTCTACCCTCAGCCCTCTCTCTCTACCCTCAACCCTCTACCATCTACCATCAACCCTCAACCCTTAAACCATAAAACCCTCAACCCTCTACCCTCAACCCTCAACCCTCTATCCTTAACCCTTAAACCCTCTACCCTTAAACTATAAATTTTAAACCCTAAACCCTGAGAGAGAGAGAGGGACGGGGTGGGAGGGAGATACCTAAGAGAGGGAGAGAGAAGGATGGGGTGGGAGGGAGAGGGAGAGGGAGTGCCTGAGAGAGAGATGGAGGGAGTGAGAGAGAGAGATAGAGAGAGATAGAGAGAGAGAGAGAGGGAGATACCTGAGAGAGAGAGAGAAAGGGAGGGAGATACCTAAGAGAGAGGGAGAGAGTAGGAGAGAGAGGGAGGGGTGGGAGGGAGGGAGGTAGAGAGTGAAAGTGAGAGATAGAGAGAGAGGGGATGGGGGGTGATACTTGAGAGAGAGAGTTAGGGGGTGGGATGGAGATACCCGAGAGAGAGAGAGAGAGGGAGAGAAGGAGGGGGTGGGAGGGAGAGGGAGTTATTGAGAGATAGATAGATATAGAGAGGGAGATACTTGAGAGAGAGAGAGAGGGAGGGGGTGGGAGGGAGATACTTGAGAGAGAGGGAGAGAGAGGGAGGGGTAGGAGGGAGAAACCTGAGAGAGAGAGAGAGAGAGGAAGAGAGAGTGGGAGGGAGATACTTGAGAGAGGGAGAGGGAGACAAAGTGGGAGAGAGAGCCAAAAGAGTAGGAGAGAGAGATACATGAGAGACCTAAGAGAGAGGGAGAGAGAGAGAGGGAGAGGTGGTGGGAGGGAGATACATGAGAGAGAGAGGGAGAGATATAGAGGATTGAGAGAGGGAGGGAGTGGGAGAGAGATAGAGGGAGTGACTATGAGAGGGAGAGAGGGTAGGAGGGAGATACTTGAGAGAGAGAGAGGGGGTGGGAGGAGAGAGGAGATAGATAGAGGAGTGAGAGAGGGTGTGTGAGAGAGAGAGAGAGAGGTGGGGAGGGAGATACATGAGAGAGAGAGAGGGAGAGATATAGAGGGATTGAGAGAGGGAGGGAGTGGGAGAGAGATAGAGGGAGTGACTCTGAGAGGGAGAGGGGGTAGGAGGGGGTAGGAGGGAGATACTTGAGAGAGAGAGAAGGGGTGGGAGGAAGAGAGTGGGAGATAGATAGAGGGAGTGAGAGAGAGGGAGTGTGTGTGTGTGTGAGTGAGAGAGAGAGACTTGAGAGAGACCTGAGAGAGACCTCAGAGAGGGAAAGGGGATAGGAGGGAGAGACTTGATAAAAAGAGATAGAGAGAAATATAATGACCTAAGAGAGGGAGGGGGAGTGAGAGATACAAAAAGACTAGACGGGGAGAGAGAGGGAGTGTGAGAAAGGGGGTTGGAGTGAGATATATTTATCTAGGTAGGGTGGGAGGGAATGAGACCTGAGAGAGGGGATTTGAGTGAGAGAGAGTAGTCTAGGTAGCATGGGAGGGAGTGAAACCTGAGAGAGAGAGACTTTAGAGGGATACAAAGTTAGCCAATTAGGGTAAGGAAGTAGAGAGCGTATAAAAGGTAAAACCTTGACTATCCATCTATGATCATAAATTGCACACTCTCGACATTATCAAAGTGGTCAACCAAAGAGAAGGGATAGTTAGACTTTTTTCAAAGCAGGTCACTTGGTGAACACCAAATTTGGCGGTCACCAAATGTGATGTGTCATTTAGCGAGGGCCAAATTTGGTGCTTTCCAAATGACCTACTTTGGACGAGTGAATTGACAAGATTTGCAAAATTTCCTCACATTTCTATCTGTGCTCACTATCATGTTTGTACGTCTTTCAATGAAAGTTTATAAAAAAAAAAAATGGTGTTTACCTCTCTTAGCTATCTAAATTTATAATTCATTTTTCATTTTGATTCAGTTAAGGTTTTGATCCATAACTTCTATTGTAAATGCCTCTATTTATTGGCCAAAAACCAACATGTGCTAGTTTTAGGATAGATTTGTAACCATTCATCAAAACATGAAACAAATTACATTTCTTAAAACCAGACTCCATTCTACACATGATAAAAAAAAAATCAATTTTTGATTAGTTTTCAAAAAATTTAGGGGGGAGCATGCTCAAATTTCAAGTAGACAAAAAATGGTTATGGCATAAACATTTAGGGCATGTAAACTTCGAAAATTTGGTTAGGATCAACAAAAACCATAATGTTAGAGGTTTTCCTATTCTAAGCAAACCAGAAAATGCAGTGTGTAAAGAATGTCTCAAAGGTAAGCAAACTAAGGCAAGATTTAAATCTAAAGAACATTCTTATACTAGGCCTTTGTAGCTTGTACACATAGATTTATGTGGTCCCACAAGGACTAGATCCATAAATAGTGAAAAATGCTTCATACTTTTTGTTGATGATTTCTCTCGGATGGTATGGGTTACTTTTCTCAAGCATAAATCTGAAGAATTTGAATGTTTTAAAATCTTTCGTAAGATGGCGGAAAGAGAATTAGATTTGAAATTGAAATGTCTAAGATCAGACAAAGGTGGTGAATTCACTTCACAAAAATTCATTGATTATTTGGAGAAACGTGGCATAAAAAGGCAGTATGCTACTGCTAGGACACCTCAATAGAATGGGGTTGTCAAAAGGAAAAACAAAACAGTGAAAGAAATGGCTAGAACAATGATTGACTAAGCAAAACTACCATATCTATATTGGAAATAAGTTGTTCATACAACTATATACATCTTAAATAGGGTACAAATCAAAGTGAAATCTAATTTCACTCCACATGAGCTATGGTATGGAAAACCTACCTCAATCAAATAATTTAAAACTTTTGGTTGCAAATGTTTTATCAAGCGTGATGATGAAAATCTAGGAAGCTTTCAAATTAAATCTGATGAAGTTATCTTTCTTGGATACTCTACACATAGTAAAGCTCATAGATGTTTCAATAAGAGATTAAACAAGATTGTAGAATGTGTCAATGTCAAGTTTAATGAAAAATTGCTTCTAGATGATGATCATGTGCAGGATGTTGAAGAGGAACCTACGATAGGTCTCGACATTTCTCCCAACTCTGCAGAAGCAGATAATACACAACCCAAGGATGCTTCAAGCTCTAAATTAGCTACACCTCCAAAGACACCCTCCTTATCAAGAATCATCCTCAAGATCAAATCATTGGGGAAAAAAATGTTGGGGTCTTAACAAGAAGAAGAGAAAAAGTTGATGAGCAAGCACAAATTGCTGAACATTTTTGTTTGGTAACTGAATTTGAGCCTAAATATGTTTTTGATGCTTTAAATGATGATTGTTGGTTATAAGCTATGCAGGAAGAGATCAGCCAGATTGAAAAGAACAAAACTTGAAAAATAGTTCAAAGACCTGATGATAAAAATGTTATTGCTAGAAAATGGGATTTTAGAAACAAGTTGGATGAATGTGAAAAATTAGTGAGAAACAAATCACGTTTCATGTGCAAGGGTATGCACAATAGGAAGGTATAGAATTTGGTGAGACTTATGCACCTGTTGCTCATATTGAATCTATTATAATTTTCATAGCATACTCTTGTTTCAAGAATTATAAGGTTTACCAAATGGATTTCAAAACTACTTTCTTGAATGGTTATCTTGATGAGGAGGTATATATGGAACAACCAAAAGGATTTGTCGCAAAAGGTAAATCTGATCATATGTACAGATTGAAAAAGGCCTTGTATGGTCTTAAACAAGATCCTAGAGCTTGGTATTCTAGATTGGATGCACACTTAATAGAAAATGGATTCAAAAGAGGTGGTGTCGAAAAAAATCTTTATGTCAAACAAGAAGGTGATGATATTCTAGTTGTTGAGGTATATGTAGATGACATAATCTTTGGCTGCAACAATGATGCCTTATCTAAAAATTTTTCAAAGATTATGGAATCAGAATTTGAAATGTCAATGTTAGGTGAACTAACATTCTTTCTTGGCCTCCAAGTTTTATAGCTTGAAAAGGGAATATTTTTATCACAAACAAAATATGCCAAAGAGATGTTGAAATTTTTTCAAATGGATGACTGTCATCCAGTGAGCACACCTATGGTGACTTGCTGTAAGTTGTCTAAAACTGATGATTCTCCTGATGTTGATCAATCCGAGTATAGATCAATGATTGGCAGCTTGTTATACTTAACCACCTCCAGACCTGATTTAATGCAAGTTTTTTGTATGGTATCTAGATTTCAATCTGCACCAAAATAGTTCCATCTTACTACTATAAAAAGAATATTCAAGTATATCTAGGGTACTCTTGGTTTTGGTCTTTGGTATCTTAGGAATAATGACTTTACATTAGTTGCTTTTACTGATGCTGATTGGGCTAGTTGTTTAGATGATAGAAAAAGCACAAGTGGTGCAATATTTTATCCTAGTGATTGTCTTGTTTCTTGGCATAGCAAAAAGAAAGATTCAATTTCATTATCAACAATGAAAGCTAAATATATTGTAGCTACATCTTGTTGTACTTAACTTCTTTGGATGGCTTAGACACTATCAGACATGGGTATTGATGTTGCTAAACCTATTTCTATCTTTTGTGATAACACAAGTGCAATTAATTTGTCTAAGAATCCTATTATGCACTTAAGGACTAAAAATATATCAATTAATTTTCATTTTCTAAGGGAAAAAGTTTTGGCTAATGAGGTAACAATGCAATATGTCTCCACAGAAGCACAGGTTGCAAATATTTTTACAAAGCCTTTGGCTAAAGAAGTCTTTGAAAGACTTTGTTCCTAGTTGGGAGTTGTCTCTCAATCGTTGCTCTCTTAATGCTCTATCATGGATTCAGGGCGAGATTTTTAACTCTTTGACTGGCTTGTTGCTGCTTCATTTGTTTCTATTCTCTGCTCCATTGCTTGTTTCAGTTCAGTTTCTTGGCATTTCTCTAGTTTCCTTTGTCCTTGTGACAAAAAGGGGGAGAAATATGAGGTTTTGGTTCAAATGGCTCAATTTTTGGTTTAGCTGTTTGGCTCAATTTTTTTCCATCAAGGACAAAGGAGGAGTTTGTTGACTTTCTCTTTTGTGGAATTTGTCCTTGATGTCAAAACATGTCAAAACTAATTGGTTACATTGAATGTTATTGGCATTCCATTTGGCATCATTTGATTCTCATAGATTTGACATTGTGTTCTCATAGTTTTTATTTGCTTCATTGTCATTGGCATCATGGTTATTGGTATTCATTGTTCAGTTTGCACATGGTTGATACATATTCATTTTTATGGCATTCAATTGTTTTTGATAGTGCAGTTGATTCAATTTATATAATTGTACTGATCATTCAGACTTGTGTGCAACACTTGGATAGGGGTTTTACTCATTTGCAAGCATTGATCACATTTGTATATCAGGTGATATCATTTTATATGTTTGATCATTACATTGCTTTGACAGTGATATCAAGTTATACTCATTTTGGCATGATGGCTTTCAGTTCTTACTTGATTCTATTTAGTCACATACATATGTTGCATCTGTTTACAAAGGGGAATAAGCAATAGTCTTGCTTGTCATTTTATAAGGCTTATCATATTATTTTATACAAAGTGTATTTTGAAATACACTTGGTTCACATTTTACATGAGTTCAATGTTTTTTTTTGATACAGAATTTACATTGTGTTTGAGCCTTATACACGTATTATTTAAAATTCTTAACATTAAGCATTAAGGAAAAATAATTATGGAAGTATGCATCTCTTATAAAGTGATCGACATCTTTAGCATTTTCAATAAAGTCATTATCATCGACATAGTTATTACATAAAAATTTTAAGTGCTTAGCATTGATACTTATTGGGTTTCAATTTAGCACATGCTATTTTGTCTTTGGCAGTGACATTATGTGACTTGGAATGACAACTTAGATCATTGTGTTTTCATTACTCACATGGATTGTGAGTGGAAAGAAATATGACAATTGGTTAGAACATTATGCTGTCAGTGGTTGTGGATTTCAAAATGATTAGAATGCGTCTTGTGGATTCCAAATGTTTATATATTTTGTCAAAGTACTCGATGGTAAAAGAAAATAGGGAACAAAATTTCATTGCAAAGCTGAACCCTAACCATCATTGCAAACTCAGTTATTGTTTTTGTGTGACTTCTAAAAAGAATCTTGGCACGAGCTTGAGGTATGATGAACTATGTGTTGTGGAGAATTAGTTTGTGGACTATGCTTGAGATGGAAGTAGAGGTAAATCAAATAGAGATCTTATGGGATTCTGTCAGTTGCTTCAAACCGCCTTGAAAGGTAATATCATTTTACTCGGGTGTTCATTTTTTAGTACAATGGTTTCAATTTTCTGGCTCTATATATTTGTGGCTTGAAGTCATTATTCAAATTCGAATGTGAGAAAAAGAGAGAGCATTTTATTGAAGGCTTTATTGAGTTATATTTGCAAATTTTTGGAAAGAGAAAAAGAGGTTTTTGTAGTATCTCTGGTTCTTACAACAGAGAACATTCATTCAGTTTTGAGAGATTTTGTGGTACTGTTATATAAAGTAAATACTATAATTGGTAACATTGAAAATCATATATGTTTTATGTATTCACTATTGTTTTTAGGATTTCATATTTGATGCAGTTGTAAGATCAGTATTGACTACAAACTTAGACAATGATTTTGTAAATTGAGAGGTTGGTGCTCCTATGAAGTTGATGCTTCAAAAAAGGTGTTGATTTGTTGCTCCACCATTGTTACAGAGTTGGTGCTCTTTGATTAATGAAAAGGAAATTTTAACGAGTGGTTTTTTATATCCCTTGAGGGTTTTTCCACTCAGGAAATCTTTGTGTTATGTGATGTTATTTGTCTTTCATTTTGTTTCAAGTTAATGTGCTCATTTAGTCAATGCTCTGATACTTTTTAGTTTGTTCAAAAAGGTTCATATTTCAAAATTTTCAAGTCTATCATGTAGAGTTGAATTGTTCAAATCTATTTTTTTTTTTAAGTATTCCATAAAGAAAATTAAATCTGCATTATGCAAAGTTGAAGTTTTGTTTCAAAAAGCATAAACAAGATTGTTCACACATTAATGGAACAATGTTACATGATGCTTTTAATATGAGTTGTTAATGATATTCTCTTGCATATCTTTTTGCAAAGTTCAAATGTTCACTTGCATAATCAAATCTCCCACATTGGTTCAAGGTCAAAAACATTTAATTATGCATTCAAGTCAAAAATTCTAAAAATTATCACTATGATTCACCCCCCTTATCAAAGTGAATCCAATTTCGACAAGTGGTATCAAAGCATGGGGTCCTGAATTAGGTTTCATACCTAGGATTGATTCTAGTCTTGGAAGTGAATATGTCACATGTGCAAGAAGGTTCATATGTTATAAGAGCTCCTTTGTTTGATAACTCTGATTATGTTTTCTGGAAAATCAGAATGGAAGCATATCTAATTTCTATTGATTTAGATGTTTGGAATATTGTTGAAAAAAAATATGATGTACCTACATCAATACCCACTGATTCTAATGACAAGAAAATATGAAAAAAATTCTAGAGCTAAACATGCTATTATATTTGGTTTGATAAAAAGAAGTGTTTGTTAAAGTTATGCAATGTAAATCAGCCTTTGCAATATGGGAAAAACTTGAGAATGTGTATCAAGGGAATGACAAGGTCAAATAGTCCAAAATACTCACTCTTAAAAACTAGTTTCAAGAATTGAAAATGAAAGATGATGAAAATATTATAGATTACTTTCTAAGAATAGATGAAATTGTAAATGCAAGAAGAGGTTTAGCTGAAACAGTTGAAGAGTTTGATGTGGTTAGTAAAGTAATTGAATCTAAGGTCTTTACTCTTGAAGAAAAGAATAATTTTGATCAGCTTTCCTTACATAACTTACAAGGTATTCTACCTACATATGAAATGAGAATTGGTAATACTGGTTCTACATCAAAAGAAACTGCCTTCAAGGAAGAAAAGAAAAATTTATCAGATGATAGTGATTTTGATTTATCAGATTCAAAAGAAGATCTTCTTGTCAAAAATCTCAAAAAGAAGTATAAGGGTAAGCTTCCCTTTAAATTTTTTACTTGTGGAAAGTTTGGACACTTTGCTGCTAAATATCCTTATTGTGATCAGTCTAATGAGGATGAAAAACCAGAAAAATAGTATAGGAAAAAGGCTTTTAATCCTAAAAAGAAGTTTAACTTCAAAATGAAAAAGAGTCTCTTTACCAAAGAAGACTCAAATGTTGAGTCAGATGACTCACTAGGTGATGAAGATATAACTTTATTCATGGCTGAAGTAGATTCACAAAATACTTCAAATAAAGAACCAAAAAAACAATCTAATTTAGAAAATTGTGAACTTGAATTGCTTTGTGCACTTCAAGAAATCAAAATATTAAAGAAACAAATTGCTTCTCAAGAGAATAGTCCAAACAATATGATCACATGCTTACAAGTTGAACTTGATGAATCTAAAAGAGTTGTGGATAATATCAAATCAGTTCTTGTTGATAAAGATAAAGAGATTCAAAACCTTGAACAACAGGTTGTCACTCTTAAAAAGAAAGTTGAAGGCTATGAAAGCACTATTCACTTGAATGATATACTTGGGAAACAAAAGCAACATAAAGACATGACTGGTATTGGATTCAACACTGGTGAATGTTCAAAAACTTTAAATTAGAACTTTAAGGCAGTTGATAAGAAGCAGCCATTTGAGCATAAACGAACCAATTTCAGGTTTGATGCATTTTTTCATGGTTATTGCTTCTTTTGTAATAAATTCAGACACAAAGTGAGCAATTGCAAGCTAATGATGCCTAGAACACCAAGGTTTGGTCACAAACAATTCTTTGTCTTTCCTAGTTCTATTAGATGTTTCACATGCAATACTATTGGTCACACATCCAAACAATGCAAACAAGGTAAACAAATCACTGAAAAGGTTTGGAGACCCAAGTTTGTTCAAAACATAGAACAATCCATGCTTGTCCAAAATTCCTTTCTTTCCAAAAGGAAGGCATTGCAGGTTTTAGATAGTGGTTGTTCCAATAACATGATAGGAGATAAGGACAAGTTTTTTAAACTTGAATATTATGTAGGAGGTTTTGTAAAGTTTGGTGACAACACTGGAATTGAGATTAAAGGTAAAGGCTCTCTACTTCTAAATGATGACACACCCATTTATGATGTGTATTATGTAGAAGGCATTAAATACAATCTTTTAAGTGTTAGTCAGATATGTGACAATGGATACAATGTAACATTCAATTCAAAAGGATGTGCTATAAAGAACAAATCTAGTAAAACAATTCCAACCAGATTAAGGACACAAAGTAATGTTTACAATCTCTTTGACTCTTCCAATCATGAAAGAAATGAAGGAATGTGTCTTATGGGTCAAGTAGATGAAAACTGGTTATGGCATAGACGTTTAGGGCATGTAAACTTTGACAATTTCGTTAGGATTAGCAAAAACTAGAATGTTAGAGGTTTCCCTATCTTGAGCAAACTAGAAAATGTAGTGTGTAAAGAATTTCTCAAAGGCAAGCAAACTAAGGTGAGCTTTAAATCTAAAGAACATTCTTATACTAGGAATTTGCAGCTTGTACACACAAATTTATGTGGTCCCACAAGGACTAGATCCATAAATGGTGAAAAATACTTCATGCTCTTTGTTGTTGATTACTCTCGGATGGTATGGGTTACTTTTCTCAAGCATAAATCTGAAGCATTTGAACGTTTTAAAATATTTCGTAAGATGGTTGAAAGAAAATCAAATTTGAAATTGAAATGTCGAAGATCAGACAAAGGTGGTGAATTCACTTCACAAGATTTCTTATTGTGAGAAACATGGCATAAAAAGGTAGTATGTTGCTGCTAGGACACCTCAACAGAATGGGGTTATTGAAAGGAAAAACAAAATAGTGAAAGAAATGGCTAGAACAATGCTTGATGAAGCAAAAGTGCCAGATATATATTGGAAATAATTTGTTCATACAGTTGTATACATCTTCAATAGGGTGATATCATTTTATATGTTTGATCATTACATTGCTTTGACAATGATATCTAATTATACGCATTTTGGCATGATGGCTTTTAGTTCTTGATTCTATTCAGTCACATACATATGTTGCATCTGTTTACAAAGGGGAATAAGCAATAGTGTTGCTTGACATTTTTATAAGGCTTATCATATTATTTTATACAAAGTGTATTTCAACATACACTTGGTTGAAATTTTACATGAGTTCAATGTTTGTTTTTGATACACAATTTACATTGTGTTTGAGCCTTATACACATATTATTTAAAATTCTTAACATTAAGCATTAAGGCATAATAATTAAGGAAGTATGCATCTCTTATAAAGTGATTGACATCTTTAGCATTTTCACTAAAGTCATTATCATCAACATAGTTATTACATAACTTTTGATAGTTCTTAGCATTGATACTTATCGGGTTTCATTTTAGCACATGCTATTTTGGCTTTGGTAGCAACATTATGTTTTCATTACTCACGTGGATTGTGAGTGGGTAGAAATATGACAATTGATTGTAACATCATGTTGTTAGTGATTGTGTATTTCAAAATGATTAGAATGCATCTTGTGGATTCCAAATGTTTATACATTTTGTCAAAGTACTTAATGGTAAAAGAAAATAGGGAACAAAATTTCCTTGCAAAGCTGAACCCTAGCTGTCATTGCAAACTCAATTATCGTTTTTGTGTGAGTTCTGAGTAGAATCTTTGCACGAGCTTGAGGTATGATGAACTATGTGTTATGGAGAATTAGTTTGTGGACTACACTTGAGTTGGAAGTGGAGGTAAATAAAATAGAGATCTTATGGGATTCTATCAGTTGCTTCAAACTGCCTTGAAAGGTAATATCTACAAATTTTCTAATGTGTTTTTTTTCCAAGATAAAAGGATGAAAAATCAGGTAGTAAAAGTGAAGTTTTACTCTTCAGTGAGGTTTTTTTTTTTTTAAATGGAAATAATGGTAATGATTTAGGAGAAGTTACAGTTGTCATTTATTTTTTAAAAAGGAAAAAGAAATTTTTTCTCTTCTGCAACTGTATTCTGGTTAGAAACCCTAACCTGAGGGTTTGATCTTTTTACTCGGGTGTTCATTGTTTAGTACAAGGGTTTCAATTTTCTAGCTCTATATATATTTGTGGCTTGAAGTCATTATTTAAATTCGAATTGAGAAAAAGAGAGAGCATTTTGTTGAAGGCTTTATTGAGTTATATTTGCAAATTTTTGAAAAGAGAAAAAGAGGTTTTTGTAGTATCTCTGGTTCTTACAATAGAGAACATTCATTCACTATTAAGAGATTTTTTGGTACTATTATATACAATACATACTTTAATTGGAAACATTGAAAATAATATATGTTTTATGTATTCACTAGTGTTTTTAGGACGGCATATTTGATGCATTTGTAAGATCAGTATTGACTACAAAATTAGACAGTGATTTTGTAAATTGAGGGGTTGGTGCTCCTATGAATTTGATGCTTTAGAAAAGGTGTTGATTTGTTGCTCCACCATTGTTATAGAGTTGATGCTCTTTGATTATTGAAAAGGAAATTTTAACAAGTGGTTTTTTATACCCCATGAGGGTTTTTCCACTCAGGAAATCTGTGTTATGTGATGTTAATTGTCTTTCATTCTGTTTCAAGTTAATGTGCTCATTTAGTCAATGCTCTGATACTTTTTAGTTTGTTCAAAAAGGTTCATATTTCAAAATGTTCAAGTCTGTCATGCAGAGTTGAATTGTTCAAAACCATTTTTTGAAAAAGTCTTCCATAAAGCAAATTAAATCCGCATTCTACAAAGGTGAAGTTCTGTTTCAAAAAGTATAAACAAGATTGTTTAGACATTAATGGAACAATGTTACATGATGCTTTTAATATGAATTATTAATGTTATTCTCTTGCATATATTTTTGCAAAGTTCAAATTTTCACTTGCATAATCAAATCTCCCACATTGGTTCAAGGTAAAAAAAAAATAATTGTGCATTCAAGTCAAAAAGTCTAAAAATTATCACTTTAATTCAACCCCCCTCTTAGAGTGAATCCACTTCCAACAAGTGGTATCGGAGCATAGGGTCCTGCATTATGTTTCATACCTAGGATTGATTCTAGTCTTGGAAGTTAATATGTCACATGCGCAAGAAGGTTCATCTGTTATAAGAGCTCCTTTGTTTGATTGCTTTGATTATATTATCTGGAAAATCAGAATGGAAGCATATCTCATTTCTATTGATTTAGATGTTTGGAATATTCTACAAAACAAATATGATGTACCTGCATCAATACCCACTGATTCTGATGAGAAAATAAAATATGAAACAAATGCTAGAGCTAAACATGCTCTTTTGTTTGGTTTGACAAAAGAAGTGTTTGCTAAATTTATGCATTGTAAATCAGCCTTTGCAATATGGGAAAAACTTGAGAATGTGTATCAAGGGTATGACAAGGTCAAACAGTCCAAAATAATCACTCTTAAAATCCAGTTTCAAGAATTGAAAATGGAAGATGATGAAAAGATTGCAGATTACTTTCTAAGAATAGATGAAATTGTAAATGCAAGAAGAGGTTTAGGTGAAACAGTTGAAGAGTTTGATGTGGTTAGGAAAGAAATCAGAACTTTGCAACATAAATTTGAATCTAAGGTCTCTACTCTTGAAGAGAATAATAATTTTGATCATATTTCCTTAGAAAACTTAAAAGGTATTCTAACTGCATATGAAATGAGAATTGGTAATACTGGTTCTACATCAAAAGAAACTGCCTTCAACGAAGAAAAGCAAGATTTATTAGATGATAGTGATTCTGATTTATCAGATTTAAAAGAAGCTCTTCTTGTCAAAAAACTCAAAAAGAAGTATAAGGGTAAGCTTCCCTTTAAATTTTTTACTTGTGGCAAGTTTGGACACTTTGCTGCTAAATTTCCTTACGGTGATCAGTCTAATGAGGATGAAAAACCAGAAAAATAGTATAGGAAAAAGGATTTTAATCCTAAAAAGAAGTTTAACTTCAAAATGAAAAAGAGTCTCTTTACCAAAGAAGACTCAGAAGTTAAGCCAGATGACTCATTAGGTGATGAAGATATAAATTTATTCATGGCTGAAGTAGATACACAAAAGACTTCAAATAAAGAACCAGAAAAAAAATCTAATTTAGAAAATTGTGAAATTGAATTGCTTTGTGTAGTTCAAGAAATAAAAAGATTAAAGAAACAAATTTATTCTCAAGAGCATAGTCCAAACAATATGATCACATTCTTACAAGTTGAACTTGATGACTATAAAAGAGCTGTGGATAATATCAAATCAGTTCTTGTTGATAAAGATAAAGAGATTCAAAACCTTGAACATCAGGTTGTCACTCTTAAAAAGCAAGTTGAAGGCTATGAAAGAACTATTCACTTGAATGATATACATGGGAAACAAAAGCAACATAAAGACATGACTGGTATTGGATTCAACACTAGTGAGTGTTCAAAAAATTTCAATCATAACTTTAAGGCAGCTAAAAAGAAGCATCCATTTGAGCATAAACGAACCAATTTCAGGTTTAATGCATTTTTTCATGGTTATTGCTTCTTTTGTAATAAATTGAGACACAAAGTGAGCAATTGTAGGCTAATGATTCCTAGAACACCAAGGTTTGGTCACAAACATTTCTTTGTCTTTCCTAATTCTATTAGATGCTTCACATGCAATACTATTGGTCACACATCCAAACAATGCAAACAAGGTAAACAAATCACTGAAAAGGTTTGGAGACCCAAGTTTGTTCAAAACATAGAACAATCCATGCTTGTCCAAAATTTCTTTGTTTCCAAAAGGAAGGAATTGTGGGTTTTAGATAGTGCTTGTTCCAATCCAATGATAGGAGATAAGGACAAGTTTCTTAAACTTGAAGATTATGTAGGAGGTTTTGTAAAGTTTGGTGAGAACACTGGAATTCAGATTAAAGTTAAAGGCTCTCTGCTTCTAAATGATGACACACCCATCTATGATGTGTATTATGTAGAAGGCCTTAAACACAATCTTTTAAGTGTTAGTCAGATATGTGACAATGGATACAATGTAACATTCAATTCACAAGGATGTGCTATAAAGAACAAATCTGGTAAAACAATTGCAACTGGATTAAGGACACAAGGTAATGTTTACAATCTCTTTGAATCTTCCAATCATGAAAGAAATGAAGGATTGTGTCTTATGGGTCAAGTAGAGGAAAACTAGTTATGGCATAAACGTTTAAGGCATGTAAAATTCGAAAAAAAACTTTAGGATCAACAAAAACTAGAATGTTAGAGGTTTGCCTATCCTAAGCAAACCAAAAAATGCAGTGTGTAAATAATGTCTCAAAGGAAAGCAAACTAAGGTGAGCTTTAAATCTAAAGAAAATTATTCTACTAGGCGTTTGCATCTTGTACACATAGGCTTATGTGGTCCCACAAGGACTAGATCCACAAATGGTGAAAAATACTTCATGCTCTTTGTTGATGATTACTCTCGGATAGTATGGGTTACTTTTCTCAAGCATAAATCTGAAGAATTTGAACATTTTAAAATCTTTCTAAGATGGTTGAAAGAGAATCAAATTTGAAATTGAAATGTTTAAGATAAGACAAAGGTGGTGAATTCAATTCAGAAGAATTCATTGATTATTGTGAGAAACATGGCATAAAAAGGTAGTATGTTGCTGCTAGGACACCTCAATAGAATGGGGTTGTCAAAAGGAAAAATAGAACAGTGAAAGAAATGGCTAGAACACTGCTTGATGAAGCAAAACTGCCAGATATATATTGGAAATAAGTTGTTCATACAACTATATACATCTTAAATAGGGTACAAATCAGAGTGAAAACCAATTTCACTCCACATGAGCTATGGTATGGAAAACCTACCTCAATCAAATACTTTAAAATTTTTGGTTGCAAATTTTTTATCAAGTGTGATGATGAAAATATAGGAAGCTTTCAAATTAAATCTGATGAAGGTATCTTTCTTGGATACTCTACACATAGTAAAGCTTATAGATGTTTTAATAAGAGATTAAACAAGATTGTAGAATCTGTCAATGTCAAGTTTGATGAAAAATTTCTTCTAGATGATGATCATGTGCAGGATGTTGAAGAGGAACCTATGAAAGGTCTTGACATTTCTCCCAAATCTGTTGAAGCAGATAATACACAACTGGAGGATGCTTCAAGCTCTAAAGTAGCTACACCTCCAAAGACACCCTCTAGGATTTTTATCAATAATCATCATCAAGATCATATCATTGGGGACAAAAATGTTGGGGTCTTAACAAGAAGAAGAGCAAAAGTTGATGAGCAAGCACAAATTGCTGAACATTTTTGTTTGGTAATTGAATTTGAGCTTAGATTTGTTTCTGATGCTTTAAATGATGATTGTTGGTTGAAAACTATGTAGGAAGAGATCATCCAAATTGAAAAGAACAAAACTTGGGAACTAGACCCAAGACCTGATGATTAAAATGTTATTGGTGGAAAATGGGTTTTTAGAAACAAGTTGGATGAATGTGGAAAAGTAGTGAGAAACAAAGCACATTTTGTGTGAAAAGGGTATGCACAATAGGAAGGTATAGACTTTGGTGAAAATTATGCACTTGTTTCTTGTATTGAATCTATTATAATTTTCTTAGCATACTCTTGTTTCAAGAATTTTAAGGTTTACCAAATGGATGTCAAAACTACATTCTTGAATGGTTATCTTGATGAGGAGGTATATATGGAACAACCAGAAGGATTTGTTGCAAAAGATAAATCTGATCATGTGTACAGATTGAAAAAGGCCTTGTATGTTCTTAAACAAGCTCCTAGAGCTTGGTATTCTAGATTGGATGCACACTTAATAGAAAATGGATTCAAAAGAGGTGGTTTGGAAAACAATCTTTATGTCAAATAGGAGGGTGATGATATTCTAGTTGTTGAGGTATATGTAGATGACATAATCTTTGGCTGCAACAATGATGCCTTATCTAATTTTTTTTTCAAAGATTATGGAATCAGAATTCGAAATGTCAATGTTAGGTGAACTAACATTCTTTCTTGGCCTCCAAGTTTTATAGCTTGAACAGGGAATATTTTTGTCACAAACAAAATATGCCAAAGAGATGTTGAAAAAGTTTCAAATGGATGACTGTCATCCGGTGAGCACACCTATGGTGACTGGCTGTAAGTTGTCTAAAACTGATGATTCTCCTGATGTTGATCAATCCAAGTATAGATCAATGATTGGCAGCTTGCTATACTTAACTACCTCTAGACCTGATTTAATGCAAGTTGTTTGTATGGTATCTAGATTTCAATTTGCACCAAAATAGTCCCATCTTATTGCTATAAAAAGAATATTCAAGTATGTCCAGGGTACTCTTGATTTTGGTCTTTGGTATCCTAGGAATAATGACTTTATATTAATGGCTTTTACTGATGCTTATTGAGCTGGTTGTCTAGATGAAAAAAAAAGCACAACTTGGGCCCCTCTATAATAACCTCTCTCGAGTTTTGATATCTTGGATGTGTTTTCCTATGGTGATGACTTTTTAGTTGACGGAAAAAGTGTCAAATGCAAGTAGTGTAAAGTTGCGAACGGGTGTAACTTTCGTTCTGCAACTCATGTGACCAAATGGACTATTCCAACACATTTTTATGGGTACGTTTAAGCTATGCATGGTACTCCTTCACACCCAAACATGTTGAATCATTCCAAGCTACGTTTAATCAACTCAATCCCTTAAGAGTCCAAAGTGAAAAATGGCTGCAATCTTTGATAGGTTGTTACTCAGAAACCATGATGCTTAGAAACTTCTCATTTGAGTCTACAAGATTGTGTTAGGCCCCTCTATAGTAACCTCTCTCTGTTTTTGATATCTTGGAGGAATTTTCTTGTGGTGATGACTTTTTAGTTGATGGAAAAATTGTCAAATGCAAGCAGTGTAAAGTTGCGAAAGGGTGTAACTTTCATTCTACAACTCGTGTGACCAAATGGAATGTTCAAACATATTTGTATAGGTATATTTAGGCTAGGACTAGTCCTCTTTTGCACCCAAACATGTCAAATTAGTCTGAGCTACGTTCAACTGACTCAATCCCTTAAGAGTCCAAAGTGCAAAATGATTACAATCTTTGACAAGCTATTATTCAAAAACTATGATGCTTAGAAAATTTCCATCTGAGGCTACAGAATTATGTTGGGCCCATATTCAATAACCTCTCTCATTTTCCTATGGTGATGACTTTTTAGTTGATGAAAGAAGTGTCAAATGCAAGCAGTGTAAAGTTGCAAAGGGGTGTAAGTTTTGTTCTGCAACTCATGTGACCAAACAAACTACTCCAACACATCTAGATGGGTACAATTAGGCTAGGCATGGTCCTCTTTCATACCCAAACACATCAAATCAATTTGAGCTATGTTCAACTAGCTCAATACCTTAAAATGGCATGTGAAACAAAGGAAAAGAGAGAGATTCACGTGACAGTTAACAAGTTTGAGTTTTCCACACCAAAAGCATATGATTTCATGAAAGAGGTAAAACATATGAGTGTCAAAGTTATTGAGGAAAAGGGAAAATATACAAAAAAAACCACGTTGAGGAATAGGGGAATTGGTGTATGAGGCTTAGAGTTAATTTAGACATCCTAGGCTTCACACCACTTGCATGAATAGTCATGAGTGATGGGTTTGATTAATTGGTATAAGAAGGCTGGTGGTTGATCTATACATTCTTGGCTCCATAATGCTTACAAAAAGTCATGAGTGATAGCCTCCAATGGGTACTTAATTAACTCAATAAGTTTTGGCTTTAGATGAACTCACCCAATAAAAGACAATCTTGCCTAGATGGTTTGGCTATAGTGGATGTTACTCTAAATGAGATAAATGGTAGAGCCAATTGACCAACATGTAGATGAATTTATTTTTCTTCCATATATTTGTGTAGGGGCATTTAGAATCTTCTATGAGTTGGATGCTCTTGTGTAAGCATGAGTACAACCCTTGGAAGTCAAATATGGAGGCTGTTGAGTTGCAGTTTCAAATTAGGAATATAAGATGACTCTACAGATGAGTGCAGGAGAGAAGTAGATTGAATAAGAACATAATCCACAAGAATACAAGTTAATAGAAAAATTAAGATGTTCTTGAAAAGGACCCAATGCATTTGAAAGCCTAAATTGACTTATAAATGTTGAAAGATGATAGTGGATGATAGTGGAAATGAGGAAGCACAACTTCAATATAATTTTTTTGTATATCTCTCTTTCAATGTGTGTTTGAGTTATTTACTTTCTTAATTTCATCCAACTAATTCAATAATTGAAGCACATAAGAAAGTATATGAATGATATATTTAATTGATCAGAAGCATAGTTCTTACTTACAAGAGTAAGCAACATTAGACTTTAATAATATACAATCTAAAGAATCAATGTGCTCATTTACTACACCATTATCTTATGGATTTCAAGGGCCACATATCAACATTAACATAAAAGGAGTGTGAAATATAGCCTATAAGAATTGTAGGCATGTGTTTGAGCATGCACATAGTTGCATAATGAATATAAGATCTAGATGGAAATTATAGTGGTTGGAGATATAATTTTGTATACTTTTATATATTGATTTAGTATTGTAGAACATTGAATTAGCACATAAGTAAATGATAAATATATGGTGAATCATTTTTGGAAATATTGAAGTTGTTTAGAATCAACTAATAAAGTTGTTTAGCATCAATTAATAAATACGCAAGAGAAATGATGAAGGAAAACAATGAGAAATGCTAGGGCCAACCAAATGCTATATGTTAAAACCATGAGAAAATGAAAGACAATGATTAAAGTTTTTATGATTGTGAAACATTGACCTTGCTGGTCCTCATATTGTAAGTGCTTTATGACTGTGTTTTTCATGGACAACAATGTTAGCCAGATATGATTGTGAGTTCATATTATCTCATATTACAATGAAGAAACTCAAAGACTAGGAGAAAGGGAAGACATCATCTAGAATACATGCGAACACATGAATCATGAATAATACACATGAACACATGAATTATACATTGGAAGCATGAAGCATGCACATGAATACATGTAATACATGAAATATACATAAGAAACATGAAGCATAAATGTGAATACATGAAGTATACACATGAATCATGAAGGATATATAGGAACACATGGATTATACATTGGAAGCACAAAGCATACACATACTACATGAAGTATACATATGAATAAGTGAAGCATACATGTGAATAAGTGAAGCACAAGTACTCAAATACATGTAAGCCATGAAGTATACACATGAATACAAGCTATATGAATGAAAACAAGTAAGTTGCAAATTATACATTGGAATACACACAACTTATATCTATTGAAGCATGGTTTTATAATGAAAATATGGACACCTTCAATAAAAATATTTGTATTAACCAAATAGCCATATAGGCATACATCAATATGTGTTGATATAAGTATAAAATATATACAAAATATCCATATAGGTTTACAAGAATACCATATAGGCATATAATTTCAAGTATATGCAATATAAAATATGTCCAAAAATGCCATATAGGCATACAACAAAGGACCCCACTCAAAAGTCATTTCCTTCCAGATGAATGAAATAAATAGGTGGCCTTTGATGGTCAGGTGGATGGTAATGTGTATGCCACTCATTGACCTTGAACTCAAGGGATTCTCCTCCTCGATTTTAGTTGTAGAGGGGTAAAATCTTAGCACCAAAAGCATAAAATATCAAGGAAATGAAATGAAAATAAAAGCATAACCTTATACCTTTGGTGTCCCTCAAGATTGAGCTCAAGAGGCACCCTACTCTTGCTGGATTTTCTCAAGTTTGGATGTGGATTTCTCACAAGACAGAACTAGATTAACATTAGAAAATTTAAAGATGGAAAAATGAGAGGTTGAAGGCCCAATTTATAGAAAATTGGAGGGGAAAATGGAGGGCTAAGATTGAAATTTGATGAAGGGCTAGGGTTGCTTGAAAATGTGATGCATGTATCAAGGGTGTGAATTATTAACATTGTGACAAGTGTCACAACTAGGTGCAAGGATAAAGGTTAGGTGTGATCACACATGTGTGAGCATACATTGGCATGACCAATAGTTAAATTTTGGGTACTGTGTGCAAGATAGTGGAGGTAGGTGAGATTTATCTTATTAATGAGACAAGATGAGGCGGTTGAGAATGAATTTTAAATTGAGAAATAATGGTAATGAAGGGGGTTAGGATAATTAATCAATGGTTAATTAGGCTAATGGGGTAAATGGATTTTATAAACCATGGGTTTGTTAACTTGGGTGGAGTTAATAGTTGGAGAATGGGATAATGAGGGTTAGTGTGTTAATTAATCAAGGATTAATTAACACAGTTGAGATTAGAAGCATATGGGATTTTGGTGAGATTAATTAAATAATAAGAATAATTTAATTGATTTATAAGAACTAAGTTTTAAAAAAGTGATATAATTAATTAAATAAAATTAATTATAAGAGGAGCGTGTAAATTAATTAAATAAATCTATTTAATTAATTAAGAGGAAATGATGTCAGATTTAGGGTGACTGCATTTTTCCCCTCTTTGATGCAGTGTCTGAAGTGATACTGTGCGAAATAAGTTTAAAATTTTGCCCCAATGGATCTAAAGGTTAGTTAGGAGGTGATGCCCCCTTGAGAGACTGACTAGAAAAATTTAGAAAAAATATTTTTGGTCATGGTCTCAAAAAAGGTGGGTTAAAATGATGCATGATGGTGTAGAAGAAAAAGTTAGTGAAAAGAGAGAAGAAATAGAGAATTTACACAGAATGGGGAGGGAGAATAGGATATTTGATGCATCTAGTATAGAATAAATTAGGGTTGGAAATGTGATTAGGAGGTGATTTGGGTTAAACAACCTATAAATAGGCTTTGAGGTGCCCAAAAATTCATTTTCAACATTTAATTGGTGGAGTTGGAGCTTAGGTGGCATAGTGAAGTGATGATAAATATTCCTCAACATACACATCATGCGAAGAGAGTTCAGGAGTATTAGTAGCTAGAGGATGTAGGCAAGCCAGTATGTAGTCAATCCCTTAGGTTTAGGCTAGGTCAGGGGTCTAGGGTACGGGTAATTAGGAGATGAACTTGGGGAAACAAAAGTATCATTTCATGAAATGATGCCTAAGAGCATGATTGCAACACCTACATCAAAAGAAATGGCACTTGATGAGCCTAGAATATGGTTATAATTTGGATATCATGTTATTAGTTTAAAAAACCCTTGCTCTCTTTTATGAATGTTTTAAACTCTGTGGTTATGAACTTTTCATGTTAATGGGAAGTATTCAATGACAAGCACTCCTAAATTCTTGCAGCATAAATATCTTAGTATGTCTATGATCATTACCCTATTTTGACTTCCCAATTGACTGATACAATATATGTAGTTTTTAGATAAGTAAGATGAATTGGATGCATGTGATTAATGAGGAATGTCATGCTATTATGAGTGCATGCCTTCTTTTTCCTCTGTTGCCATGTGTTCTACAGGTTGTTAAAGCTGGTATGAACGAGTCAATGCACAACAAAACATGGCCTTGCGGAAAAAGCCATTTCCAGCGCACCATTGAAGGAGTCGTTTCAAGCGAGGATTCTTTGTCTAGGTCTTTGGGAAGAAACCAAATGGATCGTCAATCTAGGAAGAGTGGAGTTCTAGATTTCCTCTCAATCTGTTGAGCAGATAGACTTGCATTTATGAAGTCTATTCCTCAGTCTCACGTGACATTTATATCCTCGTCTTTCTTTGTTAGTCAGTTAGTTAGCTGTTTTTCTTTAAATAAAGGTTCCTCCTGCGCGAGTGAACGGGATGATTATGAAGAGATTAGACTAAAGAGTAGAGATAGAATAGAGTGTAATAAGATTACTATTATAATGAAAGATAGAGCTTTGTATTAAGTTTTCTTACAAGCAAACAACCATGTATGTGATTATGAGTTATGAATAAGAAGCTGATGAAGTTTTGAGTTCCATTCTTGCATAGTTGGTTGATGCTTGCTAAGGGGGCCCACTCAGTAAGTATATGTAGTTAGCTGTTTACTTTTTATTGTTAAACTATTAGAATTTCATTCCAGTAAGTTTTAGTGCAAAGTCAGTCTTGTATTGCTCCTGCAGCATAAGGAATCCATCCTTGTTTCTGTTTCTGTAGCATAAGGCCAGTTCATGGTTTGTTTCCCAGTAATAGTTATTATGATTCCTACTTTAATTAAGTTATGCTTAAGTTAATTAGACTTTTCCTTACATTCCTGCATCAGAATTCAAATTCTTTTCAAGCATTTACTTCTAGGAAGTTATGGTTAAAACCGGTTCTTAGTGCACATACAGTGCTGCTCCATTTCAAGTATATGTTCCCTGGTTTGACAAGTAAATGAATGACCATGAGAAGATGTTAGTCACCTACTGGAATGTCCAATTCCTAGGTTAGGATTTTTTGTGACTTCTATATCCTTTTGTGGGCATGACCATTTTTGGCACCATTGCCGGGGATGGTGTCAAGCTAAGAACCTGTCATAGTCATTGTTAGCAGTAGTTTAGTATATTTACTTAGAAATTTTCAAAACCTTCAATTTTCAATTGAGTTTGTTACATGCATAGAAGAAGAGATGCTTTAGGGAGATTCTTACCAAACCCTTCCTTCACTGATAACCATTTTGAACTAGCTTACAATTTATTTGAGGAAGAAGGAAACCAAGATATCAATCCATTTGTTGAAGACCCACTTGCTGAATTTCCCTTTGACCTTGCTGACGAAGAAAAATCCATTTGCTCTGATATTTCATCAAGCAGATATGGCACAAAATCTACATAATCGACCTCCTGCTTTTGAATTCCCTATTATTGCCCAGCAAGATAATGATAACCTCAAAAATATTCCTTCATCATTACTTCCCAAGTTCTATGGACTAGTTACTAAAAAGCCAGACACTTTCTTGTTTGAGTTTGACATCCTCTGTTGAAGTTATGATTATACCACAGATGCTCATAAGTTTAAGTTGTTTCTTGCTACTTTGAAAGAGGGTGCTTTAAGATGGTTCATGAGTTTGGGGAGGAATGTTGTTGATAGTTGGGAACTCATGCAAACCAAGTTTCTTGAGAAATATAAGGAATATTGCAAAAGTGGTAATAAAGGTGATGATATATTCCAAATTCAGTAGAAGGAGGATGAAAGCTCGGAAGACTATGTCTCAAGGTTTTTGTTTTCCTTAAAGAAGAATTCAGACCATACTCTCAATGAAGTATCTCAAAAATTACTTTTTCTGAGGGGAATCAATGATTCTTGTATTGATGCTCTGTATCTAATGGGAGGAGGAGATATAACCGAAGTGCCTTGGGCTGATATTAGGAGCATATGCTACAATTAATCTCAAGCAATGTCAAAAAGGGAAGAGGTCATCAGGCCACAATGGGAAAATCTTCTAATAATGGAGTTTCACAAATGGAGATTTCAAATTTTCTATCTGATTTCAAGCATGATATCATAAATAATATGGCTACATAGTTGGATACTATGCAAGCTTGAAAGAAGCATGAGGAAGCTGAAGCAATCTTGGCCGGCGTTTGTCCACATTGTCGACAAAAAAAGCGTGACTACAGATGTAAGATGGTGACTAATATGGAAGCGTGACTACAGATGTAATATGGTGACTAATATTAAAGTCAGTTGCTTATTGACTTTAAGGTAGTAGAAGGTGATGATGACCAAGTATTCTATGCTACACAAAGGTATCCATGGGCTCAAAGACAAGGTATGCCTCAAGACCCTCTAACTTTTGGTAATCCTTACTCTAATTATAGTAACCAATGGAAACCTACATATGGCCCATCACCGTCATGGAATACCTCTCAGCGACCATGGCCTAGCTATCCAAATCCACAATGGCAATCTCCTCAAGGAGGTTGGCAGCACCCACAAGGACAATGGGCTCCACCCCAAGGTAATTGGTAGTAGAATCCTCAATGGAGAAGCCCTCAGCAATGGAAAAACCAATCCCCCGAATTCCTATAGCCACAACAGCCGCAACCTCTGGCTCTTATGCCACCTCCTGGAGCATCTCCTGCAAATAGTGACCCTCCAAAACCAACGCCTATGCCTGCTCAGCCATTACCAAATCCTAATAATAAGTAGCAGCAACAACAGCCTATGTATTTTGCAGAAGCTAATCAGTATCCAGCCTATGCCCTAAATATTAGTGATATCCATCTTAGGTCTGGAACTACCTTACCTGCTCCATAGCCACGAGTAATTATTGAAATACAAGATCCTCCCTTTGCTGAAAAACTAACTGGTCCTGCAGAACAGATACCTATATCAGAAAATTCCTCTAAGGAGCTTGTCCTATAGTATCCAGTGAAACCACCTTTTCCTCAGAGATTGCAAGATACTACACCCAAGTCCATGGAAGAGCCCACCTTTGATATTTTGGATCAACTAAAGAATGTACATATCCAAATTCCCCTCTTTCAAGCCATAAAAGATGTCCCAATCTATGGAAAAGCCATTAAGGAGGCCTGTTTGAAGAAATCTGGAAGAAAGAAAAAGGATCCTCCAACTATCCATGCTCTTGAAAAATTGGCAGATATTATGTTAGGGAAGGTAGTCATGCCAAAATATGCTAACCTTGGAAGTCCTGTGATACAAGTCAATATTAATGGTTAGATGATAAAGAATGTCTTGATTGATCTAGGTGCAACCATAAATGTAATGACCAAGCATACTATGGATTTTTTGAATATCCTAACCATTAGGTCTACACCCACCATCCTGCAGCTTGCTAACAGTTCCACTGTAACACCTGACGACTTGGTGGAGGATATAACTGTCAATCTTGAATCATGGGAATACCCCACTAATTTCACCATATTATCCACTAAGGAAACTTTGGGGGGATATCCTATCATCCTAGGTAGACCATGGTTAGCCATAGCTGATACCTTTATAGGATGTCATTTTGGAGACATGACAATCTTTGATGGTCAGTCAACAAAGAAATTGGCTTTATACCCACCTGCCCAGCCTTAGCCAGACTTATCTAAACCAATTTGGCCAGACTTAGGAGAAGAAACAGAGGATGTAAACTCATTGGCCCAGTTAATGATGCTGTAAACTAATCTGTTTTCCCAACTTCAAAGTGAAGATGACTTTCTTTTCAAAATTTTGCAATCAAATTCTGATATGAGTAACCCATCAGAATCCAATAATTGTCTTCAACAATCTTTCCTGCAGCAACTAAATCCTAAGAACCTGCCATTTAAAATCCCTACAGTTTATAAAAATTTGCTTCGACAAGAAATACGGACACCACCTTTGCCAGTTGATTCCATGAATGATCTCACCAAATAAATTAAGTTGTCTCCAGGCCATTATCTGAATATCAACAATCAGCTACCTAAAGCTCAACAAACTTCCCTGGTCATAATGTTGCAAGATCAACACAATGCTTTTGCATGGGACTATTTAGATATGAAGGGAATAGATCCTTAGATTTGTACTCATAGGATCTATATTATGGAAGATTGTTCACCTCTGAGGCAACCTCAAAGAAGGATAAAACCAACACTCAGGGAAATAGTTAAAAATGAGCTTCAAAAATTGCTTGATGCTAGTTTCATCTACCCTATCTCAGACAGTCAATGGGTATCTCCATTAGTGATTGTTCCTAAAAAAGGTGGGAAGTGGTGAGTTTGTGTAGATTATAGGGAGCTGAATACTGCAACTAAAAAGGATCATTTTCCACTGCCATTTGTTGATCAAGTATTAGACTCACTATCTGGTAAAAAGTATTTCTCATTTTTGGATGGATATAGTGGGTATAATCAAATTAAAATTGCACCTGGGGATCAGGATAAAACAACTTTTACTTGTCCATGGGGTACTTTTGCTTACTTTGTCCTACCTTTTGGCCTATGTAATGCTCCTGCCACATTTCAAAGAGCAGTAATTAGTATTTTTGCTGACATTTCTCATGATTCTATGGAGATCTACATGAATGACTTCACCACTTATGGAGTAACTTATGAAGAAGCATTATCAAATTTGGAGAAAGTTTTGAAAAGATGTAAGAAGCATAATTTGTCTTTGAATAGTGAGAAGTGTTTTAGTCCATCATATCTCACCAGCTGGAACTCAGATTGATCCTGCAAAAATAGAAGTTATTATAACCTTGCCACCACCTATGAAACAAAAGGATGTTAGAAGTTTCTTAGGACATGCTAGATATTATATAAGGTTCATCAAAGATTTCAAAAAAATAGCTGGTCCATTGTATGCCTTATTAACTAAGGATTCTAAATTTCATTGGACTGAGGCTTGTGACAAGTCTTTCCTACAGCTGAAGGACTTAGTTACTAAAGCACCTATTCTTCAAGGACCAAAGTGGAGTCTTCCCTTTCACATACATACAAATGCATCTGATTATGACATAGGGGTTGTGTTAGGACAGAAGGAGAATTCCATTGAGCATGCTATCTATTTCATCAGCAAGAATCTTCAAGGCCTAGAATTGAATTATACTGTCATGGAGAAGGAGTTGCTAGCAATGGTGTATGCTTTGAATAAGTTTAGGCATTATGTAACTAGCTACCAAGTATTTTTTCACACTGACCATGCAACAATAAGGTACCTTATGAATAAACCTGCCATTTCTAGAAGGTTAGCAAGGTGGCTACTGTTGTTGCAGGAATTTGATATCACAGTTATTGACAAGCTAGGCAGAGCAAATGTGGTGGTTGATTTCCTATCAAGACTTCAAACAGCTACACCTGCCACATCTAAGGTAATTGATGACACTTTTCTTGATGAACATCTATTTTATATCACTGTTCACACTCCATGGTATGCAAATATTGCAAACTACTTAGCAGCTAACAGGATTCCAGCTCACTTCTCCCCAAAAGACAGAAAGCTACTGATTGAGAAGAGTTTTAAATTTTCCTGGATAGCAGACTATTTGTTCTATATTGGACCAGATCAAGTCATGTGTAGGTTTGTGAGGGAAGATGAGACATATAACATACTACATGCTTGTCATGACGAGCCATGTGGTGGGCACTTTGTATCTAAAAGAACAACAATGAAGGTGCTTAACACAGGGTAGTATTGGCCCACTCTACACAAAGATGTTGTAGCATATACCAGGAAATGTGACAGATGCCAACAAATGGGGTGACCAACAAAGACTGATGAAATTCCTCTATATCCTCAAGTGGTAGTCACCCCCTTTGACAAGTGGGGTATGGATTTTGTTGGTCCTATAGATCCTCCATCCAATGGAAAGTCCTACATTTTGGTGTGCACTGATTATGTAACCAAATGGGTGGAAGTAAAGGAAATGACACATGCCAGGGACAACAAAGTTGCTGAATTCCTGTACGAGAAAATTTTTACTAGATTTGGAGTTCCAAGGGAACTCGTCACTGATCAGGGAGCTCAATTCACATCAACATTGATCACAGCGTTGATGAACGATTATAAGATCAGGCACAGAAAATCAAACCCATATCACCCTCAAGCCAATGGCTAGGCAGAGGTTACTAACAAAGAGTTGGAGGCAATCCTCACAAAAATAGTGTAGTTACATAAGAAGGATTGGATTAGCCGTCTTCCAGAAGCAGTCTGGGCCTACAGGACAACCTGGAAAACAACTACAGGGTTCACACCTTTTGAGCTACTTTATGGCAAGACTACTATGTTGCCTATAGAATTTGAACATAAAACCTTAAGGACTACTCTGTAGCTACAAATTGATCTTTCTGAAGCACAAAAGGAATGCCTCCTCTAGTTGAATGCATTGGATGAGATGCGGAAAGCTGCCCTACAATATACTGAAGTAGTACAACAATAAAGGAAGAAGTGGCATGATCACAATATCAAGACAAAGCAATTCTCTGCCGGTGATTGGGCCCTACTCTATGACTCCAGGTATAAAGAGAATCAAGGTAAGCTTACAATAAGGTGGCTTGGTCCATATGAAATTGAAAATGTATTTGATAACGGTTCGGTACAGTTGGCGAAAATCAATCCTATTCACTTCAAACTATTGTTTAATGGACATCATCTTCGGTTGTAGCATAAGCTGGCTTCAAAAGAAAAAATCAATGCAATAGTTTGTTTCCCCTACGGCCAGTGATCTTCATGCTGCAAAGGGCTTCGGTGCTCTTCCTTCAACATCTCTTTGAATTATGTTGAACGTCCATAATAAAGGTTTTCTTTTTACGAAAGCCACTTTCTCCATGACCATCCATCACCATCATTCACTCATTTCATTCTTCTTTTCTATGTCACTCATCCATGTCATCCATCTACCGTACCACATTTATTTATGGTTTCTTTTCGAGCTGTCATTTCCGGTTGTGCTATGAGATCTACCAACATCCATGGGCATTAATTACAAGGTACGCGATATTTTTTTTATTCGTCACATCATTCCTTAATTTTATTTATTCATTTATTGCATGGTCTATCAGTCATTACTATCAATGCCTCACCTATCCTTTCACACATGTGTGGACACATGTCAAATCTTAAGTAGGTGACGGGGATAATTTGTTTCACATTCTTTCCTTTTGCTATTGCCACGTTTAGTAAAGGAAATTTTTATCGTACATGCCGCCAAATGAATGCATGCTTTTCCTAGATCAACAAGTTAACTACTTAATTAAGTAGTTCCTAGAAATCATTGCATGCAATTATCTTTTATACTATTTCTGGTAAAGTAAAAAGGTAAAGAAGTCGAAAAGAAAGAAGCAGAGAAGAAAAAATAGTTTTTCAAATATTTAGAAGAGGTTGAAATTCTAGGTTTATAGCATAAACAGTTGAGAATATGGGTGGTTCGCTTGTACGACATGAACCAATGGCTCATGAAGCCTTAACACAGGACCCTCAGATAGTTTAGGCATTTAGTATGTGCGGATGGTTGAATTACTTTTTGAGCATCGATTCCTTTGATGACGAAGCTGCTAGTGAATTCTTAAGAACTCTTTCTGAGGGAGAGGCTACAGTATGGGGCTTAGCAGTAGTAGTCACTGCAGAATGAATTGCTAAGATAACAGGGCTTCCTGCAGCTGGAGAAAACTTTCCTTCAGGAAGGGATGCCGTCTTTTCCAGGGCAGAATTCACATTGCCAATTGACAAACCCTTGGAGGTTTCAAAGAAAGGGTGCAAAAGGGTGTCACTGCCTTATCCCTATTCAGAATATGCCTCCTTTATAATCAACTACTTAACTTGTGAAGGACACTTTTCTTATTTGCACTCCTACCATTTTAAGCTGTTAAGTCATATAAGGCACGGGTTAGCTATCAATGTCCTAAATTTCTTGTTAAATCTTTTAGAGCGTAGTGCCTATGAAACTCAGAAGGGAAAAGATAATTCAATCTCCCATCATGCCCTTATTAAACTACTGACTGAGCATTCTCTAAGGGATGTATCACCCCTTTCCTGGCAAGAATTTTTTTCCTAGGAAGAGTTGCAGCCTCCTGAACCTCCTAGAACATTTCCTGCATGACCCAAGAAAAAGAGAAAATGAGTAGAGAAGCTGAGCAAGAATCCCCTGCTTCTCCTACAACACCTAGTCCTGCAGCTGCTATAGTTGAACCCTCTACCCAAGTTAAAACCAGGTCTACTACAAGGAATGAAAAAGGAAAAACAAAGATGGGCGAACCATCTAGCGCTGGGCATACCCTAGGAGAAAAATCTCAAACGAAGAAGCAAAAATGAGTTACCCGGCTTTCTCCTGCAGCAACACCTAATGTCACCACAATTTCATCATCCTCTCCTACTGATTCTCAAACCCCCAAGCAAGCTGAGAAGAGCAAAGCTTCCAATGAATCTCCTTCATCAACTACATTACCTAGCAGAACTTTGGCAAGAAAAAAAAGTCAAACTACCCCACCCTCTTCTGCCCAACCTAAAATAATTGTCATTTCTGAGGAATCTGAGGAACTCATTCTTGAAAATTCTCAGAGTATATCTGAGGATTTTCCACTCAGCCCCTTAGAAATTCCTGATGATATACAGGAATAAATAGGGGAGGTTGGGGAAGGACAACAAGGTTGTAATAATGAGGGGAAAATGTTGAGTCTTGATGACTTGGTTGAGGCAGTTGAGAGAATTTCTGAGGAAACATAGTCCCTTGTTGACCAGCAACATGAGTTTGTCTTGCAGCAAGAACATGAGCAATTTGAGCAGCCTGAGACATCCAATGCAATTCCATTACCTTCTGAAACATGCCAGACATTAGTTGTGTATAATAGAATGCTGCTAATCGAATACTTAGAATACCTTCAGAAAACCTGTAGTCCTATGATACTTCAGACATTGAGTTTCCACCTTCTGGCTAAAACTCAAATGCAGTAGAGTCTGTGGGAGGAAGAAAAGAAGTTAAAGAAACAGATTGAAAATCAGAAATAGGAAATCCAGGAGGTGAAAGAAAAGATGAATGAAATGATGAAGGTGGTAGGGAAAATCATGGAATGTAGGCCACCACCTAGAATATATGCAATGTGCCTCAAAGAGTAGTTTTTGTGGTTTCAGTTAATGGGGATTTCTAAAAACCTTGACCCTGTTCCTAATTCTGCTAAAGAATTCTATGATGCTTATCAAATAGCAATTAACTGGGTAAGGAATTCCATGTGTGAGTTTTATTTGCATGGTTTATTAATCCCTTGTGAAATTGAGTGGAATCCGCTTCTGTTTATAGGTGACATACATTTGAGATCACTAATATCCTGGGCAGCAAATGAAATTAATTATGGGAAACAATCTAAGGACTATGAGGAGGCTGAGTGGAGAGAACCTATTCCCCTAAAATCAGAAAGCTCAGACCCCCAAACATTTCTGAGGGCTTGGTTTTCTGTTGCATATGATTTTTATGATCCTACAGCAAGGGTAAGGATATTTGGTCTTAGGAAATAGGTTTATGACGAGTTTAAAAGCCAACCATATTCGTTCTGGAAGCTTTCAACTTCCAGAAGCAAAATAAGATGGGAAAAGCTAACAGTTGGTTTAAAGAAGTCTAAGCCCCATAGTCCCTTGAATTTAAGAGCAGCTTTCAGGAGGTCCGAAAGATATATGTAGATAAGTCCTTAGAAAAGATTTGAATTATGGTTGCCACTAACATTTAGACCTCCTACTTTAATATGGCCACTGTATCCTTATCAGGCCACATATATCAATGAAGACACAGAAGCTCGAAGATATAAAAGATGGAAAAATTGCAGGGGTTCCTACTATAGGTTTGGGACTGTATTACAGGGCCATGTGACTCCTACAGATTTTAGAGACACAGCCAGAAAGATTAATGCTGGAGGACTAGCATTAGATAAAGTAGGGGGAAAATGATGAGCCCAGAATATGGTTATAATTTGGATATCATGTTATTAGTTTTAAAAACCCTTGCTCTCTTTTATGAATGTTTTAAACTTTGTGGTTATGAACTTTTCATGTTAATGGGTAGTATTCAATGACAAGCACTCCTAAATTCTTGTAGCATAAATATCTTAGTATGTTTATGATCATTACCCTATTTTGACTTCCCAATTGATTGATATGATATATGTAGTTTTTGGATAAGTAAGATGAGTTGGATGCGTGTGATTAATGAGGAATGTCGTGCTATTATGAGTGCATGCCTTCTTTTTCCTTTTTTTCCATGTGTTCTATAGGTTGTTAAAGCTGGTATGAATGAGTCAATGCACAACAAAACATGGCCTTGTGGAAAAAGCCGTTTCTAATGCACCATCGAAGGAGTCATTTCAAGCAAGGATTCTTTGTCTGGGTCTTTGGGAAGAAACCGAATGGATCATCAATCTAGGAAGAGTGGAGTTCTAGATTTCCTCTCAATCTGTTGAGCAGATAGACTTGCACTTATGAAGTCTATTCCTCAATCTTAGGCGACATTTATATCCGTGTCTTTCTCTATTAGTTAGTTAGTTAGCTATTTTTCTTTAAATAAAGGTTCCTCCTACGCGAGTGAATGGGATGATTATGAAGAGATTAGACTAGAGAGTAGAGATAGAATAGAGTGTAATAAGATTACTTTTATAATGAAAGGTAGAGCTTTGTATTAAGTTTTCTTACAAGCAAACAACCATGTATGTGATTCTGAGTTATGAATAAGAAGCTGATGAAGTTTTGAGTTCCATTCTTGCATAGTTGGTTGATGCTTGCTAAGGGGGCCCACTTAGTAAGTATCTGTAGTTAGCTATTTACTTTCTATTGTTAAACTGTTAGAATTTCATTCCAGTAAGTTTTAGTGCAAAGCCAGTCTTGTATTGCTCTTGCAACATAAGGAATCCATCCCTGTGTCTATTTCTGCAGCATAAGGCCAGTTCATGGTTTGTTTCCCAGTAATAGTTATTATGATTCTTGCTTTAATTAAGTTATGCTTAAGTTAATCAGACTTTGCCTTACATTCCTGCATCAGAATTAGAATTCCTTTCAAGCATTTACTTCTAGGAACTTATGGCTAAAATCGATTCTTAGTGCACATATAGTGCCACTCCATTTCAAGTATACATTCCCTGGTTTGACAAGTAAATGAACGACCATGAGAAGATGTTAGTCGCCTGCTAGAATGTCCAATTCCCAAGTTAGGATTTTTCGTGACTTCTATATCCTTTTGTGGGCGCAACCAGCACTTACATTTCTACAACACCTTTGGTCGATTTCGACACCCGTGTTGAAAAACACAACACTTATGTTTGTCATGCATGTGTTTGATGCATACTAGTGGGGGATTGGGGAAGGGAAAATGTTTCTTATGTAATGGGGAACCTGCATCAAAAATTAGCACACCTGGGTGAAAATTTGTGCCTACATAAAGTGGCACTTGGGTATAAAATTGGTGTGCTTATGTTTAGTAAAATGGTGCCTGTGTCAAAATAGAAGCACAGTTTCACATAAACTATGAGGGTAGGTTAGTTAGGCTAGTAGTGGGTTAATGATTTGGATGAAAAGGTTGATGTTAGTGTGCAAAATAATGTAGGAGGACTTGAAGGTCTCGTAGTCATGAGAGCAATGAATGGCAGTTATGGGGACATTGTGATAAAGACTGACACCTAAGGATGGAAACTTGTTTCACCTAACATGATTGTATTTTGTTTCCTGCATGCCCTAGATCTGAGCACACAAAGCATTGATGATAGTACTCGTACAACAATGGCATAGTGAGACAAGTAGTTTTCACTTGCCAATTGACGAGGCTATAGTCACATTAGAGGACATGTGGTAGATCCTTTGGTTATCGATTCATGGAGAGATTGTGATAAACTATCTTCAGGAGGTGAGACCTACACTTTAGATGATATTTGCATGCCGAGATTTACCATTTAGAGGTGCGGAGTTAGACCTGGATGTAGGATTATATGAGTGATCAGATCTATGTCTCTTTGTAGTTGCATTGATTATAGGCACCTTGATGCCAAATAGGAGGTTACGAGGGTTTGTAGTGGGATGGGCAAGAGTGATGGAGGGTATTCTCAGTGAGGGGACAATATATGCATGGGGGTAGTTGTGTTGGGAGATTTGTACTGAGAGCTTTATTATGTTGTATATAGAGAAGGGTAGAGTTTAGTCAGAGGGGTGACTTTGTTACATGTCTAGGCATTTGAGCATATTATCATACTACATCCAGTGTGTGATGGATGATGGAGGCCAGATATGCCTTATGTTTTTATGGATACGAGATTCTAACATTAGCAACAATTGGGTGAGTTAGATCATTGGCATAGGATTATTGATGATATGGATTCATTCATCTGGTGACCATATATTGATTGTGAGGACTGGGAGGATGATCACCTCTATATGCCATACATTCAAAGAGTTCATTATTTGATATAGTGAACTCCTACTATTATTGAGAGATATTTTATAGTGTGGGTGCTATGATAGTTTGGTCAGAAGTAGGAATTATCTCACATTGAGGTAGTGTTCAACATGGTGGCCAATGAGAGATGATAGTGGGGTGGCTTTATTGAGCATGATATAGCTTATCAGAGTTGGAGGGATATGCCAATAGTGGTTTGGGATCTAAGGTGAGGAGTGGTTGATGCAGGTACCATGAAAAAGTATGATACTTGGTGGGAGAGGCACAAACCTCTTTGGCTTACCATGCCTCATGATCAGCTAGTGGTAGCAGAGGGTAGTGGTGATGAGAGTAGTATTAGTGGGTCAGATGATAGCACCAACTCAAATTATGACACTGATATGAATGATAATAGGAGTGAGGATGATAGTGGTGGTGGTGATGATGATGGGGAGGATTGGGATCAGGGTGTTGGAGAGGATATTGGAGGGGAGGATACTAGAGGAGGTGGAGATGATTAGGGTCACCATGTGCAACAAAGGGGTGGAGACTTACATGCCCAACTTGATACCATGACATTGGAAAGAGATTGGATTTGAAAGGAGTGTGATCAAGCCTGAAAGGATCATTTGCAAGTTATGGGTGAGAGAGATATGGAACAGGCTGATGTGGTCCATTTATAGGGATAGATAGATGGGTAGGTTGGTACACTAATTGCAAAGAGGGATGCAACTAGGGAAATTGTATATGTACTAGTAGGAAAGAGGGATGTGTCCAGGGCTGAGGTGGTGACTTTGGTGGGTGAGAGGGATGCAAAAAGGGAAAAGTTAGCCAAATTACAAGAATATTTATATGGAGGGGTTGGTGCTAGAGGAGGAGACAGTGAAGCAGGAGGAGATGGAGGGCAGGTGGTAGTTATCATAGCAAAGCAAGATTAGTTGCAGAGGGAGGAAGATAGGATACAAAGAGAGTGAGATGTAGCTCATGATATACTAGGTGAGGGTGGTATGGCTATTGGCTTTGTAGAGTTTGGCCGAGCTACCCAAGAGGCAATGTGATGGAGGAGGGAATATGAGGAGGTACTGCTACCAGATCGAAGAATTTCTAATGTCTCGATTAGTACTAGATCACACAGGCCGACTCGATCAAGGCCATCGATTGGAATGGGTCCACCACCGCTACCATAGAGAGATCCACCACAAAGATCACCTGATAGACAGTTGGATGTAGAGAGCACAAGATAGTGCATGTTGATCATGAATTTTTTGGATTTTTTCCCAGGATGGGTTCATCATTTTGTACACATGAGAGACTATCATACATTCTATATAATGACATTATATTTTGATATATGTGATTTATGGATTTGGTCCTATATGGTTTATGTAGATGTTGTTATCTATGGATTTTTATTATGTGATGTGGATCAATTATCCATGTGATATAATTTATATTTATAGATATGATTATGATGTTAGGTATGATAATGTTAGATGTTGTTTATGGATTATGATTATGTGTGTTTATATGTTCTTTATGATGATAATGTGATGGATTATATGTGGATGTTATAATGTTTATTATGATATGCATGTGATTAGATGGATATATGCAATTGATGGAATTTGAAGCATTTACCAGCACTTTATGATACAGGGTTGACATCAAAAGACTTGTGTGTTCATTACTTGGGGGATGGATGATAGTGGTGGTAGGCAACTACCCATTTGAAGTTCATTATCTCATATAAGCTCTGGTCCATTAATAGATTGTATAGTATTAGGTGTACTAAAATTTTCCTTTGATGTTTGTTTATGATTTAGCTTTCAATCTTATGATGGCAATACAATAAATACCATATGTTTTCTTTACTTTTTTGATGGGTAGATGGTTTCAATTGTTGAGTATGTAGTCTAAAATGTTATAAAATTCATAGTAAATGCTTCTTTGTAAATGGATTTTGTGCATATGATGAATGGATGTAAACATGTTAATGTTTATGTATCTATGTCATGCTAATGATGTGAAAAATATGCATATTTCCTATATGGTGCTATAATGGGATGTGTATAAATGTTATGCCATTAATAGTACCTAGTTTGTAACTTGGATGCCAACCTATTTACATTTACTTTGTTTCCTATGGTAGTTTTTATACTTTAATTAGCAATGATTGATTTGCATCATGCTAAAATAATTGGGAGGAATTGGGATGGCGATTGGTGCCCTGTGATAGTTTTATCTCTCTTAGGAACTAGTGCATCCATGAATCCAACATTCTATCAATGACTTTTTGCAGTTTTGTACTCAAATTTCCTTTATTAAAATCATGTGTAATGTAGGTATGAGTTTGTTTTTGCGTCCTGATAGAACATGTACTCTAGTCTAGGTGTGTAGGAGGGCATGGGGGATTAATAGATCAAAAAATATAATAGAGGGGGAATGGTGGTGCACGAGCACCAACACCTTGTGATGAAATCAAATTTAATTTGAAGGTCTTGTGGTTGTCAAGCAACGAGGAAGTTGCAAAATATGTTGAAATTTGAAGAATTGTAAATCAAATGTCATAATGACAGGTGAGGTCTAGGTGGGTGTTGTGTTGTAAGGTCATTTTTTGAATTCTAATAAGGTCTAAAAGAGCCTATAATATGTATTTGAAGTTGTTTGGTGTCTTAGGAGGTCAATTAGGTCAAGTTTGTAGTAACATTTGTAATTAGGAGGTAGTTTAGGGGTCGTTAGTGTTTGAAAAGTGGTTGAAAGTAGTTACAGACATTGGGGGAGTTTAGTTTGGATGAAAAAAATACAAATATGATGTAAAAGTCTGAATGGAGTGGGATGAAGAAAATAGGAATCATATTCTATAAGAAATTTTCCTAATTTAAGTAATTTTATGTGTTGTACAATATTCTCTTTCTTTCTATGGACCCATACAGGTCTTCCATGGTCTGATCTCTCTTGTGAATGTGGAATAATTTTTTTACTTTCAATTTCCTTTATTTTGAAGGTTTAATCCATTGTAATTTGTGTGGAAATCATAAAAACAATGACTGCCTTGTTTTAACTATGCAAGGGTTTGAGGGCCTTAAACTAGTGGTTTTAAATTATCCACCCACTATAATGGACTTGTAACTTGGTCTATTGGTGTGTAACATGTTTGAATAAGTGTTAATTGTATTTAGAAGTCTATTGGAGCATAAAATTCACTGGTGGAATGATACCCATGGCTGTACAGTGATGTTTTGTGTGAAATTCAAGCAACCTAGGTAGGGTTTTGGTGAACTATTGTGTGTTTTGGCCTTGTGAACATTTTTTGGGACTGGGAAGATGTTTTGAGAGGTGTTTGGAGTGTTGGTTTGACTGGCGAAGGATTGGAGTTGTGTTTTCCACCAAAACCCTTGATTTTTGCATGTTTCAGGAGGGTTTTAAGTTTGAAGGTTTAAATGAGCATGTGGAATTAGGAAACCTATAAAATCCCTAGTTTTGTATCATTTCTTAAGAATATTTTTGGGTTTGTGGGTCTGGTGAGGAGATTAAAGGGCGGTCTCTTTCGAAAAGTGGCTTAGTTAGAGGCCTAAAATAGTGGAAAGTCCATATTTGAGGCACTTAGTCCAAAGGAGTGGTACTTGGTTTTCTAGTATGTTATGTACCCCTAAAATGGGTATCTAAATCCATATTTATTTCTCTGATTTTTTTGGATAAGTTTTGTGAAAGGCCACAATAACCCATTTTCCATTGCTACAAGGTAACTTGTGTACATGGGGGTGACTATGAGAAGTTCAATGAGCCTATCCTGGTAAATGTGCAAAATTGTTTCATTTTTCATTTCTTGGATGTTGATAACCTTTCTGGAAGTCTTGTGGATTTTTTATTCTCTTTTGCAAGTTGGAATGGTTTTGGGTCCCTTGGCTCTGCAATCATAGTGGTATTAGAGCGAGAAAGTAGATCTCTTGAAGATTGAAGGAGAAGCATTCAGAGTTGAAAAGACATCATGGCTATCAGAGGTTTGAATGAGAAGGAGATACAGATGAGGAATACAATTTTCAAGACTAGATGCAAGTGCAAAGGTAAGGTATGCAAGGTTATGGTTGATTCAAGTAGTTTAGATAACTTGGTAGCTCTTGAAATGGTTGAAAAATTGAACTTAGAAATATTTCCACATAATTCACCTTATTATGTTTCATTGATGAATGGTGAGAACACATTTTTGGTTAAAGAGCAGTCATGGGTTAAATTGAAAATAGGGGAATACAAGGACAAATTATTGTGTGATATTGTACCATTGAATTCTTGTCATCTAATGTTTGGGAAACCATGGTCTGAGGAAAGATTTGTTGTGTACTATGGCAGGGATAATAGGTACTATTTTAAAAAGGATGCGAAGATTTATAATTTGATCTCATTGGTGGAAGAAGACAATGGCCAAGACAAGGAGACATGGGTGTTGTTACAAGAAAGACAAAAGTTCCTAGGATACAAAGAAGACAAAAATAAGGAAGAAGCAACCATTACAAGTGGAGAGGTCGTTGAGACACCAGGGGTATCAATAGATTCAAAATTGGAAAATATAAAGGATGGTGAGAAAGAAGAGGTCAAGAGTGAAGAGGCCTTGAGGATGCAAGGTAAGCTTGAGAGTTGTGTGGAAGGAAAAGATTAGGTGAAATTTTGTTCATGAAAGACTAAAAATGATGCAAGGTAGACCTCTGTGAAAGATACAGGGATAGGTGAGGTTGAGACTGAGTTTTGTGATAAGAAATTTATTGGGATAGAGAGCTTAGAGAGGGAAAAATATGTGAGTGCAAGTGATTTGTAGGGATGGAAAATAAAGGGCATTGAGGAAAGGATAAGTGGTACATTGAGTGGACAAGAGCGCAAGGTGTAGCAGGTGTTTGAAGGTAAGGATGGAAGACTTATTGATCAAAAGATCTTAAATATTGAGATTTAGGTGAATAATGAAGTCACAAAGGGTGACAATGAAGAGAAGGATGATAAGAGGCTTGAAGAGCATGTGGAGATTGTGATAGGGATATTTTGGTGTTCTGTGAAGTTGATTGAAGACAAAATCCAGTCTAATACTGGAAATATAGTGAGTATGGATGTTGGAAATACAGTAGTAAAGGTGGACAATGAGTTGAAGGTAAATGAGAAAGAATCGCAAGGGATGTGGCAAGTGAAGGAGAGTAGATTGGTTGAGGTAAACCAATGTGAAATAATGATGATAGGAGGTGGTGAAGAACACTTAGGTTGTGTTTTTGAGGTTAGTAGGACAAAGGTCCTTGAGGAAGAACATAAGAGGCAAAGTATGGATAGTCAAGAGGATGAGTTGCATAGCCCAATAATGGGACATGAATGTAAAGAATTTGAAAGGTTAGTGCAGGTTAAGAACATAGGGATGAAGGAAGGTGAAGGTCTAATCCAAGGCCTTAACATGGATAAGAAGTTTATGATAGTCAACGAAAAGATGGTGAGCTAAGAAGAATGGCTAGGAACAGCGAAAGAAACTGTGATGGAGGTTGTGGAGTCTGATAAAATGCAGGTACAGGTTGCAGTCACCATGAAGGGTCAATGAAAAGAGAAGGTAATGAAAGTGAAAAGGGTTCCAGTGGGAAAAGAGTCTAAGAATGAGCCAATGCAGATGACAATGATGGGCTAGAGAATAGCTAGAGATAAAGGATATGTGTGGTCTCCAAAGGAGATAGATAGGAGAAGAAAGTTTGAGATTGGGGCAGTGAGTTGTCCTTGGTGGATGAATTTAGTTGTGGGGAAGTTACATACTATCATGATAGGGGTTCCAAGAATAATGAACCTGAGAATGGATGTGAAGAGGAAGGTTAAGAGACAGAGTATGAGGGAAGTCATTTGTTGCTTCTTGATTATGTTGATTCTATTGCTAGGAGCTAAGCCTAGGGTAAAGATGAAAGAGGACAGTCTAGATGTGAGTTTTTCTACACTGAATGAAGTTGAAGAAAAGAGTAAGAGTATATGGATGGAGAAAAATCAAAGAAAAGTGATCCAAATTGGCAAAGAAAGCATGCAAATAGGAGACAAAGTAGGCATGAAGATTGGAGAAATGGACAAGTACAAGCCCAAGGTCAAGATGAAGCAGTTGTATGGACAAAGGAGAGTTTTTAACCATGTTCATTTTGTAGGTTCAAAGGTTCCAAGGGACTAGGAAAATTTTCAATTTGGGGTGTATGGTGCAGGAGCACTAACACGTTGTGATGAAATCAAATTTAATTGAAGGTCTTATAATTGTCAAGCAATGAGGAAGTTGCAAAATATGTTGAAATTTGAAGAATTGTAAATCAAATGTCATAATGACAGGTGAGGTCTAGGTGGGTTTTGTGTTGTAAGGTCATGTTTTGAATTCTAATAAGTTCTAAAAGACCCTATAATATGTATTTGAAGTTGTTTGGTGTCTTAGGAGGTCAATTAGGTGAAGTTTGTAGTAACATTTGTAATTAGGAGGTAGTTTAGGGGTTGTTAGTGTTTGAAAAAAGGTTGAAAGTAGTTATAGACGTTGGGGGAGTTGAGTTTGGATGAAAAAAAACAAATATGATGTAAAATCTTGAATGGAGTGGGATGAAGAAAATAGGAATCATATTCAATAAGAAATATGCCTGATTTAAGTAATTTTATGTGTTGTACAATATTCTCTTTCTCTGTACGGACCCGTATAGGTCTTCCATGGTATGATCTCTCTTGTGAACATGGACTAATGTTTTTACTTGCAATTTCCTTTTTTTTTTAAGGTTTAATCCATTGTAAGTTGTGTGGAAATCATAAAAACAATGGCTGCCCTGTTTTAACTATGCAAGGATTTGAGGACCTTAAACAAGTGGTTTTCACCAATCCACCCACTATAATGGACTTGCAACTTAGTGTATTGGTGTGTAATATGTTTGAATAGGTGTTAATTGTCTTTAGAAGTCTATTGGAGTATAAAATTGGCTGGTGGAATGATACCCCTGGCTATACAGTGATGTTTTGTGTGAAATTCAAGCAACCTAGGTAGGGTTTTGGTGAACTAGTGTGTGTTTTGTCCTTGTGAACATTTTTTGGGTCTGGGCAGATGTTTTGAGAGATATTTGAAGTGTTGGTTTGATTGGGGAATGATTGGAGTTGTGTTTTCCACCAAAACCCTTGATTTTTGCATGTTTTAAAAAGGTTTTAATTTTGAAGGTTTAAATGAGCATGTGGGATCAGGAAACCTAGAAAATCCCTAGTTTGGTATCATTTCACAAGAATATTTTTGGGTTTGGGGGTTTGGTGAGGAGATTAAATGGTGGTCTCTTTGGAAAAGTGGCTTAGTTAGAGGCCTAAAACAGTGGAAAGTCCATCTTTGAGGCATTATGTCCAAAGGAGTGGTACTTGGTTTTCCAATGTATTATGTAGCCCTAAAATGGGTAACTAAATCCATATTTATTTTTCTGAGTGTTTTGGATAAGTTTATTGAAAGGCCACAAAAACCCATTTTCCATTTCTACAAGGGAACTTGTGTACATGGAGGTGAATATGAGAAGTTCAATGAGCCTATCCTGGTAATTGTACAAAATTGTTTCATTTGTCATTTCTTGGATGTTGATAACCTTTCTAGAAGTGTTGTGGATTTTTTATGCTCTTTTCCAAGTTGGAGTGGTTTTGGGTCCCTTGGCTCTACATCATAGTGGTATCAAAGCAAGGAAGTAGATCTCTTGAAGATTGAAGGAGAAGAATTCAGAGTTGAAAAGACATCATGGCTATTAGAGGTTTGAATGAGAAGGAGATACAAATGAGGAATACCATTTTCAAGACTAGGTGCAAGTGCAAAGGTAAAGTATGCAAGGTTATGGTTGATTAAAGTAGTTTGGATAACTTGGTAGCTCTTGAAATGGTTGAAAATTTTAACTTAGAAAGATTTCCACATGATTCACCTTATTATGTTTCATTGATGAATTGTGAGAACACATTTTTGGTTAAAGAGCAGTCATGGGTTGAATTTAAAATAGGGGAATACAAGGACAAACTATTGTGTGATATTGTACCATTGAATTCTTGTCATCTAATGTTTGGGAAACCATGGTGTGGGGAAATATTTGATGTGTACTATGGCATGGATAATAGGTACCAGTTTAAAAAGGATGGGAAGATTTATAATTTGATCTCATTGGTGGAAGAAGATAATGGCCAAGACAAGGAAGCAAGGGTGTTGCTATAGGAAAGAAAAAAGTTCCTAGGATACAAAGAAGATAGAAACAAGGAAGAGGCAACCATTATAAGTGGAGAGGTCATTGAGACACCAGGGGTAGCAGTAGATTCAAAATAGGAAAATATAAAGGATGGTGAGAAAGAAGAGGTCAAGAGTGAAGAGGCCTTGAGGATGCAAGGTAAGCTTGAGAGTTGTTTGGAAGGAAAATATCAGGTGAAATTTTGTTCATGAAAGACTAAAAATGATGCAAGGCAGATCTCCATGAAAGATACAGGGATAGGTGAGGTTGAGACTGAGTTTTTTGATAAGAAATTTATTGGGATAGAGAGCTTAGAGAAGGAAAAATATGTGAGTGCAAGTGATTTGTAGGGATGGAAAAGAAAGGGCATTGAGGAAAGGATATGTGGTCCATTAAGTGGAGAAGAGCACAAGGTGCAACAGGTGTTTGAAGGTAAGGATGGAAGACCTATTGATAAAAAGATCTTAAATACTAAGATTTAGGTTACTAATGTAGTCATAGAGGGTGACAATGAAGAGCATGTGGAGATTGTGATAGGGATAGTTTGGTGTCCTTTGAAGTTGATTGAAGACAAAATCCAATCTAATACTGGAAATATAGTGAGTATGGAAGTTGGAAATACAGTAGTAAAGGTGAAATGCGAGGTGAAGGTAAATGAGAAAGAATCCCAAGGGATGTGGCAAGTGAAGGAGAGTAGATTGGTTGAGGTAAACCAAGGTGTAAGAATGATGATAGGAGGTGGTGAAGAATAGTTAGGTTGTGTTTCTGAGGTTAGTAGGACAAAGGTCCTTGAGGAAGAACATAAGAGGCAAAGTATGGATAGTCAAGATTATGAGTTGCATAGTCCAATGATGGGACATGAATGTAAGGAATTTGAAAGGATGGTGCAAGTTAAGAACACAGGGATGAAGGAAGGTGAAGATCTAATGTAAGGCCTTAACATGGATAAGAAGTTTATGATAGTCAAAGAAAAGATGGTGAGCTAAGAAGAATGGCTGGGAACAGTGCAAGAAACTGTGATGGAGGTTGTGGAGTCTGATAAAATGCAGGTATAGGTTGCAGTCACCATGAAGGGTGAAAGAAAAGAGAAGGTAGGGAAAGTGCAGAGGGTCTCAGTTGAAAAATAATGAGCCAATGCAGATGACAATGATGGGCCAAAGAATGGATAGAGATAAAGGATATGTGTGGTTTCCAAAGGAGATAGATAGGAGAAGAAAGTCTAAGATTGGGGTAGTGAGTTGTCCTTGGTGGATGAATTTAGTTGTGGGGTAGTTATATACTGTCATGACAGGGGTTCCATGCATAATGAACCTAAGAATGGATGTGAAGAGGAAGGTTAAGAGACAGAGTATGAGGGAAGTCATTTGTTGCTTCTTGATTTTGTTGATTCTATTGCTAGGAGCTAAGCCTAGAATAAAGATGAAAGAGGACAGTCTAGATGTGAGTTGTTCTACACTAAATGAATTTGAATAAAAGAGTAAGAGTATATGGATGGAGAAAAATCAAAGAAAAATGATCCAAATTGACAAAGCAAGCATGCAAATAGGTGACAGGGCAAGCATGATTATTGGAGAAATGGACATATACAAGCCCAAGGTCAAGATGAAGCAGTTGCATGGACAAAGGAGAGTTTTTAACCATGTTCATTTTGTAGGTTCAAAGGTTCCAAGGGACTAGGAACATTTTCAATTTGGGGTGTATGGTGCAGGAGCACTAACACCTTGTGATGAAATCAAATTTAACTTGAAGGTCTTATGATTGCCAAGCAATGAGGAAGTTGCAAAATATGTTGAAATTTGAAGAATTGTAAATCAAATGTCATAGTGACAGGTGAGGTCTAGGTGGGTGTTGTGTTATAAGGTCATGCTTTGAATTGTAAGAAGGTCTAAAAGACCCTATAATATGTATTTGAAGTTGTTTTTTGTCTTAGGAGGTCAATTAGGTGAAGTTTGTAGTAACATTTGTAATTAGGAGGTAGTTTAGGGGTTGTTAGTGTTTGAAAAGTGGTTGAAAGTAGTTATAGATGTTGGGGGAGTTGAGTTTGGATGAAAAAAAATACAAATATGATGTAAAATCTTGAATGGAGTGGGATGAAGAAAATAGGAATCATATTCAATAAGAAATTTGCCTGATTTAAGTAATTTTCTGTGTTGTACAATATTCTCTTTCTTTCTACGGACCCTTATAGGTCTTCCATGGTTTGATCTCTCTTGTGAACATGGAATAATATTTTTACTTTCAATTTCCTTTGTTTTGAAGGTTTAATCCATTATAAGTTGTTTGGAAATCATAAAAACATTGATTGCCCTGTTTTAACTATGCAAGGGTTTGAGGGCCTTAAACTAGTGGTTTTCACCAATCCACCCACTGTAATGGACCTATAACTTGGTTGATTGGTGTGTAACATGTTTGAATAATTGTTAATTTTCTTTAGAAGTCTATTGGAGCATAAAATTGGCTAGTGGAATGATACCCCTAGCTGTATAGTGATGTTTTGTGTGAAATTCAAGCAACCTAGGTAGGGTTTTGGTGAACTATTGTGTGTTTTGGCCTTGTGAACGTTTTTTGGGTCTAGCAAGATGTTTTGAGAGGTGTTTGGAGTGTTGGTTTGATTGGGGAAGGATTGGAGTTGTGTTTTCCACCAAAACCCTTGATTTTTGCATGTTTTAGGAAGGTTTTAAGTTTGAAGGTTTAATTGAGCACGAGGGATCAGTAAACCTAGAAAATCCCTGGTTTTGTATCATTTCTCAAGACTATTTTTGGGTTTGGGGGTCTGGTGAGGAGATTAAATGGTGGTCTCTTCGGAAAAGTGGCTTAGTTAGAGGCCTAAAACAGTGGAAACTCCATCTTTGAGGCATTTAGTCCGAAGGAGTGGTACTTGGTTTTCCAGGATGTTATGTAACCCTGAAATGGGTATCTAAATACATATTTAGTTCTCTGAGTGTTTTGGATAAGTTTTTAGAAAGGCCACAAAAACCCATTTTCCATTGCTATAAGGAAAGTTGTGTACATGGGGGTGAATATGAGAAGTTCAATGAGCTTGTCCTAGTAATTGTTCAAAATTCTTTCATTTTTCATTTCTTGGATTTGATAACCTTTATGGAAGTCTTGTGGAGTTTTGATGCTCTTTTTTAAGTTGGAGTGGTTTTGGGTCCCTTGGCTCTACATCAATGGTTAGTGCTATAGAAGGAGAAGTGGATGGGGGTATTATGCTAGGAAAATATGGTGATCAATCTTTAATTTGATATATCGAGAATCATTATGCCCCAATGGGTTAAATGACCAAAGGCACACTCATGTATCTTGCATGGACTTTGAGACTCACAAACATGTGCAAACAAAAGATTATATCTAATCACAAAATGATTCTTGGCACCATAGTGGATCATAAAGGGGAGTATATAGTAGACCAAAATGTTTTTTAACCCCTCTAGCTAAGGTGTGATAAATCATTAGTAAATTAGACTAATCACAAACACACCATATGAGTTGACTCATATCTACTCTATACCTTGTTGGTGACACACCAAGATATGAAAAGATCTAGGTGGCCTCAACTTGGTGACTTCATAGATCACAACAATAAATCCCAAAAAAAAGAAAAATCCAAATCTTTTGCGAAAAGGTAAGACTGATAGAGGTTTCCGGAAAATGGAATGATGCATCCTATTGGGAAAATATGGGGTGGGTTGTGATGGGAGGCAAGTGAAGTGGAAAAATGATTTTGGGGATTATGATGGTTTAGTGCTAAGGTCTATGTGGGCATGTATGTTGTTTAATTATGCATTATTTGTCTCAAGATTATGTGGGTGGTTCATTTGGGATGGTGAATTGTTTATTATGGGTGGTATTTTATTATGGAATGAAATTTAATTATGTTATGGATGGATTAGCAACTAGGTAAACTAAAGAATGATTTCCACTACATCTAATTATTATTATTGTGTAAGGTATATGTTTATCATGGAAATGTGTAGTCAAGTGACACAAAGGAGGGTGTATGGGTGCTTGATGGGTGTACTCCAAGATATAGTTGGTAGGGTGTGTGGATAAACTTATTATGGATGGAGGAAAGAGTGATCTGATAGATGGTGGACATGTCTCTACACATGGCACATGTTTTCCAGGTTTTCACCATGGTACTTTCCCATGATGCTACAAAGTTGTTTTCACCATTGGACGAATTATTTCTATTTACTTATGTTTTTTCATATTTTCATTTTTTGTTTCTTCTTATGCGAAGAATTTTTTAAGATGAATTAAATTCATACGTTCTTTTATGGAATCTCCTTCCATGGTAGTTAACTGATATGCCCCTAATCCATATTTTTCTGTAATAATGTAAGGGCCTAGCCAATTGGGTTCAAACTTTCCCTTCTTTTATCATTCCTATAGGTTATGCTGATTTTCCTTAGGGGCCAAATCTCCAGTGGCAAATTCTCTAGGCTTGATCTTATTGGTTTATGTTCTATGAATCCTGTTCTGATATGGTCTGAGATGGTTGAGGGCATTTACATGTTTCTCATCTAGAATCTCCAACTGTTGAAGGAATGCTAGGTGGTATTCTTCATCATAAATGAGGTGTTGTAAAGAGATTCATAATGATGGGAGATCAAAATCTATTGGAAAGATAGCTTCAACACCATATACCAAGGAATAGGGAGTGACTCCAATGGGTGTGCAAATGATAGTATGATATGACCATAATGTAAGATTAAGTTGTAAGTGCCAATCACAACTAGCTTCATTGATCATTTTTTGTAGGATTCTTAAGATTTTTTTGTTTTTGGTCTCGGCTTGGCCATTTCCTTGTGGATAATACGGAGTGGAAAAATGATGAATGTGGAATTGTTGACACTGATTACAAATTTCTTTGTTTTTGAAGGGACATCCATTATCTGTGACTATGGAAGTAGGGATGCCAAAGCGATAGATGATGTAAAGAGTCTGAATTTGGAGATCTGTTTCCCTATAATATAGGTCATAGGTATGGAGTCAACCCACTTAGTGAAATATTCAGTTGTAGTTATTATGAATTTATGACCATTTGAGGATGTAGGATGTATCTTGCCAACAAGGTCTAACCCCCATCTTGAGAAAGTCCATGTAGTAACAATCATCTCCAATTCTTGTGATGGGGCATGGATCAAGTCACCATGTTAATGACAAGGTTTACATACATTCACCAGGTTAATAGCGTCTTGCTCCATTTTGGGCTAATAATATCTAATATGTATAAACTTCTTAGCTAAAATTTTTCCGCTAGTTGGTCCACTAGAATGGGTCCCACAAATACCTTCATATATCTCATTTAGGGTAGTTTGAGCTTTTTCTGAGTCTAAACATCTCAAGAGGGTGCCATCAAAGGAGTGGCAGTAAATAATGTCTCCAAGAATGGTGAAGCGAGATGGTTTTTGGATGAAGAATTGGCATTGTGAGGTTGAAAGGTTAGGTAGGATGGTTTTGTTGCATAGGTACTCATATATATCTTGATACCATGGTGAATCAAGACCAACAATATCACCAACCATTTTAGATTTAGGAATATCATAAGCAAGGACCAAAATTTATTCTATGAGGAACTAATATTGTTGGCTATTTTGTGGGACATCAATGAGGGGACCAATGGTAGTGATAGCATCCACTACTTCATTGTTTACCCTTGGTATACGATCAAACTGGATTTGTGTGAAGTACTCCTTGAAGCTACCCACCATGCATTTTTAGGGTAGGAGCTTGTCATCCTTTGTTTGATATTCATTGTTCACTTGTTTGATAACTAATTGAGAGTCACCATATACCTATAATTTTGTGATCTTTCATTGGATGGTGAGCTTAATTCATGTTATTAGTGCATCATATTCTGATATGTTGTTTGTGCAAGGAAATGTGAATCAATATGACTGAGGCATATAGTATCCTTGAGGTGTAACAAAAATTATTCCTGCCCCTGAGACATGCTGTGTGAAAGACCCATTGAAGTATAGGTTCCACCATGTTCCTTCTTCTCTAGTCAAGATGTGTTCATCCGGCAATTCTGACAACAATGGATGATTATCCTATAAGGGAGCTTCAACAAGCTAATTAACAACGAATTTTCCTTTATTGGATTTTTTTTTCTACATACTTGAAGTCAAATTCACTAAGAACCATGATCCATTTAGCTACTTGTACCTAGAGGGTTGCCTTTGAAAGTGGGTATTTTAACAGATCCACTTTTGAGATGAGTTGAGTCTCCTGATTGTGCATATAGTGTCATAATTTCTTAACATATAAAACCACATCCAAACATGCTCTTTCAATTGATGTATAGTTCAAATCACTTCTAGCTAATATGTGAGAGATGTAGTATATGGCTCTTTCCTTCCCCTTTTCATCATGTTGAGCTAACAATGCCCCAGTGCCACTTGAGTTGCTTAAATATACAAGAGGAGTGGTTTGTCTACTTTTAGAGGTACTAGGATTGGTGGTGTTGCAAGATAATATTTCAGTTGCTGGAATGCTTTTTGATAATTTTCATCCCATTTGAACATGATGTTTTTGTGAATTAGATGGGAAAAGGTTGACATTTATGAGCCAGTTGTGCGATGAATCTTCAGAGTGCTTGTAGCTTTCCCTACAAACTTTTGAGTTGTTTGATATTCTTTAGTGGAGGAATTTCTCTTATTGCTTTAATTTTGGTAGGATCTACTTCAATTCCTCAATGAGAGACAATAAAACCTAATATTTTTTTGGATGAAAATCTGAATACACATTTCTTGGGATTAAGCCGTAGTTTATACTTTTCTAGCCGATCAAAGATTCTTTCAAGTACTTCAATATGTCCATATTTTTTTTTTGATTTTCCTAGGAGATAATCCACATAGTCTTACATAATGTCATGCAACAAGTCATGGAAGATGACGATCATTACTCTTTGATATGTTACTCTTGCATTTTTAAGTCCAAAGGGAATGTCTTGATAACAAAAGGTTCCCCATGGAGTTATGAAGGTTGTTTTATGTTGATCTTCTTCAGTAATATGAATTTTGTTATATCCTAAAAAATCCATCTATGATGGATAACATTTCATGTCCATCCATAAGATCGACAATCATATCAATGGTGGGCAATGGAAAGTCATTTTTTGGACATGATTTATTGAGATCTCTAAAATTTGTACATATATGGATGCCCCTAGTAGGTATTGTAACTGGTACAATGTCAGATACCCATTCAAGATAATCAATAGGTTTGATAAATATAGCTTCCAAGAGTTTCTAGAATTCTGTTTTTATAAGGAGGGCTATTTGTGGGTGCATTGTTCATAACTTTTTCTTTACCAGTTTTGCATCTAGATAGACCACCAAATGATGTAGTACATGTATACACCTAAAAATGGTCTAGAGAATATAATTAATTAAATACGAATTATTTCATTAATTACCCTAAATTCCTCTACTATTGAATAAATAGAAATATTTATTTATATAGTTCACATTTAAAATCCTATTTAAATTCTTCAAATTCTTCTATTATTTCATCTTAATTAATTAAATAAAATTAAATACTTTGTTTTATTTAATTATCAAATTCTCCTATTTTATTCTCTTAATCACATCTTTTAAATTAATTAAACAAAGGTTAAGTACTTATTGTTTAATTATCATAATTCTTCTATTTTAATTTAATAAACAACTTTTATAGTTTTTTTTAATTAAATTATTAATTCCTCTTTTGCTAATTTAAATAAAATCATATTCCTCTATTTTCACTCACCTATCAAATTAGACATCAAATGCCTAAAATATGTCTAATTTAATGCAAATGACATTCACAGGAAAGCTTGTAGGAAATCCTCTCAATATTCTTCCTTTGATCCTTCCTATCCTCTTGCCTAATGTTTTCATGTGGAGGAACTAGTCCCATGATCAGCTCTAGCGTTTCCATCTCTCACCCTTCAATCCTCCAGATTGAATCCAAGCCTTTGTTTGCTGCCCCTATGCAAATGTGTAGTCGAGAAATCCATAAATATAGCCTTCTGAAGAAAAGAATGGATCCCCATATTTGTGCAAACTTACTCTGCAGGAAAGCATCAAGCATCAAGCATCAAGCATCAAGCGTCAAGCATCAAGCATCAAGTATCAAGCATCAAGCATCAAGCATCAATCATAATAGCATTAGCAATAGCAATAGATTTCATGTCACGACTGCATACTGTAGCTTTCATCATAGTTTTTATGTCAGCATAGATTAAATTAGTTTCCTTTTATCATTTAGATATTATCATATAGGATTAGATCATTGTATCTAGCATCATTCTATTCTTTAAGTTGACATTTTAACAGTCATAGTGTCTTACTAAATTTGAGAGCTTCTTGACTTAATAAATCTTTAGAGATAGGAAACAATGAGACACTTTCATTAGATTCTTTCTTTAGAATAGTTTATTTGTTGAATATTTGATATAATGTCTCATTAATAAGTGTATTTACCTTTGTTACTTATTGACACTTACAATTTGGTGCCCACCATGGGGCTTAACCCCATATTTCACAAATTTTCTTTGAAAAGTATCGTACAGGATTTTGGCATGTTTATTTTAGCACAAATGAGAGTTTTTTTGGTGCTTCTGACGAAAACTATAGCACTTCTGGGGAAAACTATAGCGCTTCAGAGTTCTATTTCAATGCTTCAATATAAACTATAGCGTTTTTGATAATTTGTTTAGCGCATCAGCCCAACGTTCACAACAAATTTGGTCTCTGTTCTTAATATTTCTATAACGCTTCAAAAAACTTCTATGGTGCTTCTGCCAAATTTTGTAGCACTTCTAATGAAATATTTAACACTTCTAATCTAAACTATAGCACTTCTAATTTATGTTTCAGCGCTTCTGTATTGTTTTATTTGGATCAGACGCAACCGTGGCCAGAAGGTTATTTTGATTCTTTTAGACTAAAAAGAATCAATCCTAGGGTAGACACTTAATTTTAAATATACCAATCCTAGGATAGCCATTATTCTTTTTTTTATATTAGTTAAGTTAAGTAGCTTGATTTTGTGAAGCAACATCTTCACTTAGAATAGTACATCATATTTTGGGCTTAAAATAAATCATTATTTGTTGTGCTTTTGTGGTGGATAGGCTTATGATCTTCACTTAATTGGGTGATCAAAACACCAAACTCATCCTTTCTTTTTCATGAAATTTATTCTTTTTGTTAAAACCTTTAGAAGGCCTGCCCTAGTGGAAAAAAGTACTCACCCTATGGGAATGACCTAAGTGGGAATGCCTAAAGCCAAGGATTCCAACCCACTCTAAACAAATGTGAGTTGTTGATGAAAGTCCAACTTGACGGTAGTGTGCAAGATAACCATCCACAAATCCTTTGTTCTAAAGGTTGGGAGGTTTCCTGAGGGATTTTATCATTTTCTGCACCACACAGAAACCCTATCTAAGAACCATAGTGTAGTATCCAACCTGAGCCAATAACCAGAGATTGTAATACTTATAGTGCAAGGGGAGGGAAGAATCTTCCCCCACAACACTCACCATACAATTGCCAAGGACTATTTTATCAAGGAATGAGAAATCCAACCTTGAGTACGTGCCTGGAAATGACAAAAACATGGGCACCCTCTAGGGGGTGACACGGCTGTGTGAGTCAACGCAATTTTAAGATGTGGGTTGTTGAGTAAAACAATGACCTTTTTGACCTTAAGAGTGAGTCTATCTGAAGTGCATTTTTGTTAAAGAAACCAATGAAAATAGAACCATGCATGGTTCTTAGAACATATACTATCTGTTTAGATTCTAGGTTCAAAAACAATTGTTTTATAATTGCTTGTCATGTTCTCGAATGAAAAATTCAGATAAAGATCATCCAAAAAAACACAAAAAGAGTCAAACAAAACCACCAGTGAAATTTATGATTAGAGATTGGAAATCTACAAATTTTGTCAAGAAATCCCTCAAAACAAGAGTCAGGAAACCAAAGAAACAACTTAGTTACAAAAACCTTTTGAAAAGAAGACATTTCTTATATCAAAGTAGAAAAATCTTGCTCCACCATAGAACCTTCATCCATAGATTTCACAATTTTTCCCAAGGATATATTGACGATTATGCTTTAGAGCCTCTCTATTCACAAGCCATTTCCCGAAGAAGATCCTTATCACAAAATCATAATCGTAGTCAACCTATTCGTTAGTCTTCAATCCCACAACCAATGATAGAATATTCTGATAGGCCCAATCAATTTTTATAATAGAGAAAACTTAGAATCATTAGGTTTGTCATCCAACATCAAAAAAAAAAATACTAGTAGAGGTATCTTGTCAAATCAAAATTCCTGAAAATCAATCTCTTCATGGGTAGAAATATCAGGCAACACTCTATTGTAGTGCTTTTGAAGTCTATTTTAGCACTTTTGACATCTATTTTAGTGCTTTTGAAATCCAAAGTAGCGCTTACACCCTCTATTTCAACACTTCTAAGCTCTATCTTAGAGCTTCCATGAAATAGCACCTCTGCAAACTATCATAGCACTTCCACTATGTTTTAGCGCTTATAAAATAGTGCTTCCACAATCTATTCTAGTGCTTCTACACTTTGTTTTAGTGCTTCCAAAAAGAAAAGAAATAGAGAGCTTCCAAACACATTTGTCAGATTTGTTAACATCTAAAATTTGGATTTTTATCAGCCAGAAGTATCTTTTCAATATAGATAGTGTCTAAAACCAGAAACAGATAGGTTCCTACAAGTTAAAATTATTTTTCAACTCGAACCCAGATCTTGTAAACTATAAAGTGTCCATAAATCAAACCAAAATCTTGGTTATTAGGCTAAGTTTCATCATCAAGATATTATCATCCTACTATCGTGAAATGAGGCATAGTAATCAGATTTTTTTTAACCTAGTCTCATCAATAGGATATATCAACCTATTTGACTTAGTTAAGATTCATTACACGCTCGTCAAAGCATAGAAGATCAATTTTTAGTAGGAAAAACAATCAATTCCATGCCAATCTTCACAAGGTTACAAAGACAGAGACTCGTAGAAAAAGAACTTGAAACATCAAACATCATGGAAGAATAAAATCCTTGGAATAGCTTACATCAAAATGACAAGAACGAAATAATGACAAAAGAAATACAAATAGCCCAATAGGATCCAAAATTCCATAAATTTATGGAAAAGATTTTAGAGAAAGACATGGAAAAATATCTCTTAATGCTCGCTGAATCAAGTGCCAAACTTCCAAAATACTTCGATGTCAATCGATTAAAGGAAACACCTAGAGCAAATGAAACTAAAACACCACAACACACACAACATACTGAAAACATCAATCAAGTTGTGGCCCTAACACATCAGATGCAAAACTTACAACAAAAACTGCAAGATATGCAAAAGGGAAACACAAAAAATGTATTCATTATAGGAAATTTGTCCTTATCCTTTTGACCCAAGTGTGGACATGATACCATTCCCTAGACACTGCGAATTCTCAAGATATGACAAATACAATGGTAAGACAGATCCAATCAACCATGTAAGGGAATTCAGGATCATGAGTTTAGAATTTTTGCAAGAAGAAACTTACCTAATGAGGTTATTCCCAAGAAGCTTAGGAGGTCAATGTATGGAATGGTTTTCCAAACTACAACCAGGGATACAAAATTTTGAAGAGCTGGTCAATAGGTTCATATCGCAATATTCTTTTAATATACAACATGATGTCACAATAAAGGACCTCTACAACATGAGGCAAAACAAAGGTGAGACCTTCCTGTCATTTCTACAGCAATGGCGAACACTATTTGCTAGGTATCCTCATTCTATAGCTGAGGAAGAGAAAATGGAGTTGTTCATTGACAACCTATGAAATGAGCTATAGGCTCAAATTACAATGTCCTCCAACATTCAAAAAAGTGATTGAAAATGGCCTTAAAATTGAAGAAGCTTTGGTCAAATGAGGGGTGATCAAATACTACAATGAAAAATCAAACAACACAAACTCCTCAAATCATAATGCCAACAATGACAAGCCTAAATTCTGGGAAAAGAATAGAAATATTGGGATCAATGAAACTACAAATGACTTACAAAATGCAAAGCCAGTATATAACTTGACGGCCTCTACTACAAAGACAAACCAAAACAGTGACCAAAACATCAAGTCAAATGTCAATCAAAACAATAATATGAATAATGGAGAATAAAAACCACAAACATATAAAAAATCATCAAACCGGCGTAGATTCACACCATTAGGCAAAACACTAGAATCAACAATGAGGGAACTTGTTGCAAGTGGTCTTATCACTACATTAGAAGCAAGATTTTGAGATCAAAAAGTCAAATCACCATGGTGGAATGATGTAGATTATTGCAACTTCCATAAAAATAAGGGACATAAGACAAATGATTGTATGGAATTAAAACATCTAGTCCAAGATCTGATTCACATCAAAACAACAATGATCATACTGCCTTTAAAGATCCTTTACCAAATTACGAAAAAGGGGGAGTCATCTTCTACAAACAATAAAGGTAAAAATATCAATCACGTTTACGATAGCACAATATTTTGTTTTTCTGAAGTAGAAAGTGATATTGTCACTAGTAATCACATTGATAAAAATAAAACCCATGACATTATACCAATAGATCTGATCTCGATCATAGACGCGTCCGACAATCAAATAAATGTTTTAAAAATCAGGGAAAGACAAGACTATCAATCGGTCAATGTAACGACAAGGGGGAAATCCAAGGTAATTTTGAAGGGAGTTGCATCTAAAAAAACCACCCCCCTCCAAGTCAATACAACATTGTCGACCAACTTCAGAAAATACTGGAGCAAATATCAATACTTGAACTCCTTAAACTATCACCATCCCATAAGAAGGTTTTGGAACAAGCGCTTGTAGCCACCATAGTACCCAACAATCTAGATGTTTGTCAATTCCAAGCTATGGTGGGACATTTGACCATGCCACACTATCTATCATTCTCTGAATAGGATCATGTGTCACTTAATCATCCACATAACACTGCCCTTCATATTGATGTTTCGATACACAAACATTATGTTAAAAGGGTCCTAATAGATGGGGGAGCTAGTTTAAACATCTGTACTTTAAATTAAATTTGTACACTAGGGTATTTAGATAATTCTATTGATGCTCGAAGAAAAATGATAATAAAGGCTTATGATGAAGAAGAGAGATCTTCTAATGGACTGATTGTGTTTCCCATTCGTGTTGGACCAATGGTGAAAAATATAGCATGCCTGGTACTAGAAAAAGAGTTAACCTACAATATACTCTTAGGACGTTCGTGGATTCATGAAATGCAGGCGGTACCTTCGACGTATCACCAGTGTTTGAAATTTCTAGTTAATAGACAAGAGGTGACTATATCAACAAATTATAACAATCCTCAACATTGTAACACACTCAGAACTTCTCAAGACACCTTTGTCCCTCACAATAGGGAAGCATGCACTTCAAATTCATCAGATGGTGAAAAAAAGTCAAACATTACATCCAAGTGGGTTGAGAAAAAGGATAAATCAAAAGATACAAGTGTTGAATCTACATTAATAGACAATAATGATCCTCTAAATTCTCTATCCTGATAATTTCAAGAAAAGGTCTAGATAACTGAAAAAGGCATGGGACAATATTCTATTGAGCAGTCTCTTAATCTTTCACAATTGATGCCATCTCCAAAGCCATATGGACAACCATCAATGATAAAATGAAAACCATCACAACTTGCCACTATTCTAGAGGAAAGATTTGTGAAAACTAGTACTATAGAGGATGAATCAGAAGACAAAGCTATCCTCGATTGGTTGTACAAAGATGAAGAAGAATTGACATCAACAAACATCAGCATCAAGACAGATAAGTATGGAAAAGGAAAGGCTATTTTAGAGAAAATGGGTTATGAAGTACATGGACTTTTTGGAAAAAGTAAAGAAGGCATCGTAGAACTCATTCAACCTCTCACTCTTTATTCAAAGGATAAGACAAGACTGGGTTACTCAGAAGAAGAAAAACAAGAAATGACTAAGAAGGCAGTTGAAAGAATCCTTCAAGTAAGAGATAGCTCTGAAACATATTCCAATGAATATGAATGAGATCTATATTCTGATGTATCTTACATAGATGTCCAAATTTATGTCATAAAACAATATGCACCTACACACATGGAGGGATAGAGCTCGGGGACTATCCCACTTGTATCTGAATCACAAAATATCGATGACTCAAGTGAGGATGAACAGACATCAAGTGAACTAGATAATTTGGAGGAAAGTAACATCATGGACCTCGACATCCCAAATGATAACTCTATGACATAATTATCTAAACCCTTACCGCCATTGACCCAAGTCAATCTGATGACTTTCTTCCCTTAATCCATCCCGAGCTTATCAACTGGGAACCAATTGAACCTATAAATGTACCCATTTTTGCAAATGATGATGCTATCATAAATTTCCTTTGTTATGAAGAACCTAATACACATTCTATTCATAAATATCATAACAACACGATTCAACAGGAGGGTGTCAAATCTTCCAGTTGCAAAATAGAACATAGGAATAATGGATCTAATGGTGAAAACCATTCAATGGCAACATTAGATCTTGAAAAAGTAAAAATAAAAAATGCATCAGATGGTGAAAACCTCTTTGAGGCACTGAAATATGGGAGATTTGGCACCCTTCCAAAACATTATCATGAAATATCATCAATTCTGGTGGAGCCTACACAGTTTGTAAACATTGGCACAAAAGAAAAAGAAAATATTTTACATCTGGCAGCATCTATGACAAAACAAGAAAGACCTAAATTTATCAAGTTCTTTAAAGAAAGAAGCATTAAATTTGCTTGGTCATACTTTGATATGCTAGGTTTAGATCCAAATCTTTTAATGCATCATTTGTCTTTGCCTATTGGAATCAAACCTATAAAACAAAAAATAAGGAAGATGCATCCACATATCGCATTGATGGTAAAAGATGAGCTGAAGAATTTATTGGATGCAGGATTCATTAGTTCTATTGATTATGCCGAATGGATATCAAATATTGTCCCTGTATCAAAGTTGGACAATAATATCATAATATGTACAGACTTCAGGGATCTAAATAAGGCATGTCCCAAGGATGATTTCCCCTTACCTAATATTGACATCATCATGGACTTAACAATAGGGCATTCCATGTTATCAATAATGGATGGTTTCTCCGGCTACTACCAAACCAAGATAGCACCGGATGATCAAGAGAAAATTGCATTCACATGTCCATGGGGAAAATTTTGTTGGAATGTCATGCCCTTCAGGTTGAAGAATGCAGGGGTAAATTATCAAAGAGCAATGACCACTATTTGCCATGATATGATGCATACCTTTATGGAGGATTATGTGGATGCTATCCTAGCAAAATCATATTCCAGAGAAGGACATCTAGATATCTTGGGCAAAATTTTCACAAGACTAGAAAAGTTCAATGTCCACTTAAATCCAAAAAAATGTGTCTTTGGGGTCACATCAGCAAAACTATTAGGATACATAGTCTTAGAAAAGGGTATTGAAGTGGATCTAGCAAAGGTAAAGGCAATAATGGAAATGCCACCACCCATAAATATTAGTCAACTACGGTTGCTACAAGGCAGGCTACAATCAATTAGGAGATTTATCTCCCAGTTGGTAGACAAAAGTCACCCATTTAATCATCTATTGCATAAGAATGTTGTGTTCAAATGGGATCAAGGGTGTGAAACAACTTTCAATCAAATAAAGAAATATCTGATGTCACCACCTATTCTCATGCCACCTATAGAAGGAATACCTTTAATACTATACATTGCAACAATGGATATTTATTTAGGAGCATTGTTGGCACATGAAGATTATGAAGGAAGGGAACAAGCCATTTACTACATCAACATAACTTTGAATGGATATGAAATAAATTACACCTTCATTGAGAGACCTTGTTTAGCGGTGGTATTTTCACCCCAATAGTTGTGGCATTACATGTTGACTCACACAGTCAAGCTCATAGAAAAGATTGACCCATTAAAATATCTACTCAGTAAGGTTGCCTTAATAGGTAGACTGGCCAAATGGGTCATGCTTTTAAGTGAGTTTGATATTCAGTATGTGGAAAGGACAGCCATCAGAGGTCAAGTGATCGTCGAACAATTAGCCAAAGCTCCTTTAACTGATGATCATCCTATGACAATGGAGTTTCTTGGTGCAAACATTCTTACGGTAAAAACACAAAAATGCATACTTTAATTTGGTGGATCATATACACAAAGAGGATAATGGAAAATCAAAGAGTTACAAGTATATGGGGATTCTCAACTAGTCATTTATCAAGTAAATGATGAATATCAGATGAAAGATGAGAAGTTGATGCCCTATAAGCAGTTGATTAATGATCTCAAACAATACTTTGTCAATATCAAATTTGAGCAAATACTAAGGGCATAAAATAAAGCGGTAGATGTGATGGCAAAAATTGCTTCTCTTTTGCAATTACCAGAGAAATGTGGTCGTTATGAGCTTATGGTAGAACAAGTATCTAATCCTTCTTATATCAATTCAAAATCCCAAACCATATACCATTTAGATGTCATTGAATCCTCCATCTATGAAAAGACCTTTGCATTCCTAAAAGACAACATCCTTCCCCCTGATCTTTCCAAAAACCAAAAATGTAACTTTATCCACCAATCCACCCAACATACATTAATCATCGACATACTTTACCATCAAGGTCTAGATGGTACTCTTCTCCGATGTTTAGAACATAACAAATTTGATACAACCTTAGGTGAGGTTCATGAAGGTATTTGTGGAACTCATTCAAGTGGGATAACTCTAGCAAATAAAATCCTTCGTTTGGGTATTACTGGACAAGTATGGAGAAGGAATCTTATCAGTTTGTCAAGAAGTGCAAAAAGTGTCAAATTTATAGTAATTTGATCCATGCACCGGCTCAATAATTACACCCATTCACATCAACATGGCCCTATTTCCAATGGGGACTAGATCTGGTAGGAAAGATAAATCCGTCTTCATCTAGTGGGCACAAGTTCATAATCACAGTGACAAAATAATTTACAAAATGGATAGAAGCGGTTCCTCTAACAACCATCACTGAAAAACATATCTCATCTTTCATACTGAACTACATACTCTTTTGGTATGGCATACCTCAGTCCATTATCACTGATAATGGATGACCATTTAAAAACCAAGATGTCCAGGAATTGTGTGAAAAAATTCATATCCAACATTGTTTCTCAACACTGTATTATCCTCAGGGAAATGGCCAAGCAGAGGCCTCTACCAAGATAATTTTGAAGATACTCAAGAAAATAGTTAACGATATTGGATGTGATTGGCATGTTCAGCTTAATCCTACACTTTGGGCCTATAAAACCAACATCAGAACACCAACAAGAGCTACACCATATGCCTTGGTATATGGATCAAAGGCCATACTACCCATAGAGGTGGAGATTCCATCACTCTATGTGTCACTAAAGGGAATCATTTCAAGTGAGGATTATAGAGTGTCTAGGCTTCAAGAACTGGAGTTGTTGTTTGAGCGTCGTCAACAAGCTGTCAATCATCTAACAAAATAGCAACAGAGAATGTCCAGGAGCTACAATCATAGGGTAAATCCTAGAATCTTTCAGGTTGGTGATTTGGTCCTAAAAGAGAACCCTATAAATCAGTAGGACAGAGAAAAGAAAGGGAAATTTGAACCTAACTAGCTAGGTCCCTTTGTCATCATATCAATCTATGGATCAGGCGCTTATCAGTTGTCAACACCTGAAGGGGATTTTTTTGATGAACCTCTCAACAAAATCCATCTTAGAAGATTCTACAGTTGAATCACCTAGTGCACGGTTCAAAATACAAAAATAAAAATAAATGAGAAAAGAGAAGATATAATTTTTTTTTTAAAAATCATAAAAATATGAAAAAGTGCAATAAAAACATATAGTGAAAACCTGGAAACAGACGCTATTTGTGAATTAACCAACTTTTCCATCTATTTAGATACATATCATGATCGTTAATCCCACCATCACTCTAGATCCATTATCATATCATTGCAAATGGTCATGTCTCACCGTAGTTTGTCGGCAACAACTACACATCATTGGGGGAAATAAAACAATGAGCTTATAAAACCACAACAAAAACAATGATCAAAACGCAACCAACATGGAACATCAATCACAGTCAGAAACACATTGGCCATCCACGTATGACAGTAGAAAAATAAAAAACAAGTCAAAAGAGTTAGTCTCAAAAAGTCAAAAACATGAGTCTATGTCAGTCAAACTAGGTGGTCTCTGTGTGTATAACGCAGGAAAGGCTAATCTTTGATCAGCCCCCGAGGCCCCTAGGATAGGTCTTTAGGTTAGGCTTGATTCAAAATCTCAGGAAATAACAAAAACATCAAAAAATTAGGATGGATGATCTAATCTGAATAATGATTGAAACACTTTAAGTAAAGGTTGGATATGTTGTATTTTCGATTATTTGTTATCATTTCTTTGGATCAACTCAATGATGAATTGAACTAGAGAAGATAGGAAGAAGAATGGTATTTTCATTTGAAAGTTGTTTGTGAATTAATTATTTAATGTGTGAATTGTCATGGGATGTGCTCTACAAATGTATCATTGATGACATTTAGAATTCACACACTAAAATGATTGATCCTTGTCTGTTTACACAAGAAATGCTCAAGTCATCTCGGTTCAATTATACCTAGATGCTTGTGTTCACTTGCAATATAAAAAATCATGAAAGTAATATGCAGGTCATCATTGGTCTAAAATATACCATTGATGCTTGTAAATACTTTCAACATTTTTAAAGCTCTATGATGATACAAAGCACAAAAATAACTGTTAAAATGTCAATAGTTTGCATGTAGTTGCATGATAAAATTAGATTGCATTCATAAATAGTTTTTACATCTACAGAGTATTTGTTACAAAATTTTGTGAAAAATTCAAATTGATGATTATCTTTTCTCATTAAAGACTGAGTATACTTGACATAAACAAAAACATCATCATAACCATGTAGTCGCGTCATCATTTTCATACATCTTTTATTTATCATACCATCATTCATACATTTTAATCAAATCATTTTGCATTCATCATATCGAATTTCTCCATATCAGATAAAAATTCTAAAAGAAAATTTCAAAAATAAATCATATCATTACATTTTCATCCATCCACTAATTATTTCTCGCATATCAAATCATTGCATTCTCCATTTACATTTTATTATCATACATCTATTACATCAATTTGTCATTATCCATTCACATTTTATTATCAATACATTACTAACATACACTATTTTCATTCATCCATCAATTATCATATTCATTGCACCATATAATTCATTATTTTATTATTACATCATATCATTACATTTCCATCAATTCATAATTTATATCATACACCATTATCATCTATTTTCACATTTGATAAAACCATTACATCCACATCCATGTATAAAAATAATCATCATATAAAATGAAAACATCATACATCCATGCATCCATACATCATACATATGTACATCATTCATTAAATAAACCATCATAAACCATAACATTTCACATAATCATCTATGACAAATCAAGTAAATCATCACATGGCATATAGAACATGGAAAATAAATGCATCCATCATAGAATCATAATAGAACCCACCATAAATCAATAAGAGTATGTTGCATATCATGTAAATCATATAAAACATCAATGTCATGTATATAATGAAGTCTGAAATAAGGGAGATATATCATCAAAATTGGCTGGATCGAAGTATACATCATGTCTCAAAAAAAACAACACAAAATCTTAACATCATCTAGGATCTGTTGCTGCTAGACAGTGCATGCATCATAGGACCAATAACCCCACCACCACCAAATAGACCAGAACCTCTTGGATCTCTATGAGGAGGCTAGGACACACCCTCACTGATAGTCCTACTATGTGTCCTACCTGATCGTGAAGGGTCATAACACACTCTCTGCTTAATAGAGACTGCATCGTGATAACGACCCCTATAAAACTCAGCCTCCTAGCTCACATGTAGAACCTCTCTCATATAATCAGATATAGTGGTACCATCAGCAGTCCATTGTAATCTCTCTGCAGTCATCTGAGCCAGCTCTGCAATTTTCTTGGAACTGTCTCTCTCAGCTGTCAATGTACCAATATGCATCTGAGAAGATGCCAACTATCCCTATAACTGTGGCATTGCCTATGTGTGAGCTTGAGTCTGGGTCTATAACTACATCTATGTTTGCACAAGTAACCCCTGAGCCTGCACAAGCTACCCCTATAGTGTCTGTATCTATACTTGGAGGCTGGCAATCTATGTCTGATGATCGATAGAAGATGACTCCACTACTCACCTCTTACGAGGCACACTAGTGGATGGACCTGCACTGCCTACTACAACACCTCTACCACCATCCCCTCCATCATCTCCGTCGTCACTATTGCTCTCTCCACTACTACTCTCCTCATTACCGCTATCCTCACTACCACTATCCTCCCCCTCACCACTGCCCTCCTCCTCTCCACCAACATCCTCCACCTCCACATCTACAGCCTGCTCCTCCACTGCATCCTTTGCTCATCTCTGTCACTGACTAGGTGCAACAACAACATCCTCCTCTGTGGGTAATGGTGTTGGCTCATTGGGAATAGTGATCCGCGAGCATGGATGCAATGCAAGAAAAGAAACATACTCCTTAGTCATTGGTGCCTCTATGATATCACATCATATATCCTAGGCTAAAGGCTATAAGGCACAATATCCCTCCACAATAGTATCATAAGATAAACATGGCCCCCAATATGCTATATCACTCTTATGTTGGGCATAATGTGCAATGCCCTGGGGCATGCACTGGACAATATCATACTATCTGTAGACCCTCCGCAGTAGGAATCTCTCTAAGATAAAGCAGGTCTGGCCAATCAAGTACATAGAATCACACATGCAACCCATCTTTGCATCATCCTCATCCCAGTGCTCACAATCCAAATATGGGTGCCATGTCACTACCTCTAAATCATCTAGTACTTGCCTCCAATGCTCCAACTTACCCATCCTGGACTGGGTAAATCAACCTCTATATCTAAAAACATATGGCCTAGTAGCAGGCCTATCTCGAACTGGCAGTGCTCCCATGCCCAAACCTGAAGAAAAGTAGCTCCCAATGATAAGCTCCTCCCACTCAAATAAATAGCTACATGCAAGTCATGATATAAATGTGATAGCATGCACATCCCCCAATAAAATCGAGTCCCGTGCATGATCATACTCTCAAGAACATAGCCCCATCTGACAAATAGTCCCTTTGAATTACAATCAGGACAAAGGAACCCTCCAATAAATCCAGCCAAAACTGAAGGTAAAGTGGCATAGGCATCCACCATCTCTTGCCATGGGATCCACATACCAGTAATCCAAGGATCTTGAAAAACCCTACGTAGAGCATCTATCCCACCCACCTCCTATGAATCATACATGACGACCTCTCCAAAAAATGGTATTCGTAAAATATGCCAGACATCCTTTGGGGTGATAGTCATCTCACTAGTGGGTAAGTGGAAGGTGTTATCATCACTGTGCCATCGCTCGGCTAAAGCTGTGAGAAGACCTCAATTAATCTTAATCTGGGTCATGTCAAGGATAGAAGCAAGTCCACACTGAACAATAATATGTGTCTCATCTGGTGTCAATTGTGGAATCAAACCAAATGTCCATGGGAAACACTCTCGAATCTGAAGATTATCTAGAGGCTCCTATTATCATGAAATATTTTAAAATCAGTACACTATGTCAAATATCACACGTCAATTATCTTATCAAATCTAATAAGCACTTGATACCAATTTTGATAAAAATTCATGAGAAAACATCATAAAACCTCACCTATCATGAGGTCATCATTATCAATCTAAATTGTACTTCGCCTAAACATGAGGTCAATTTTATCAAAATCAACCTCGCCTATTGAATGAGGTTCATCACAGTTGAGATTATTCCTCACCTATCATGAGGATAATTCTTGTCTACCAATCATCCTAATCAATTCTCATGAGGTTGAAAATCGTCAAGGTAATTAGATCATCAATCATATCAAATAAAATGGTTAACAAGATCGCAATCGACAAAATCAAGGACAAAATTAGACAATTTTTTGCAAATATGACTTGGATGCACTAAAATAGGCATTCAAAGTGCTAAAATATCAAAAGCGTTATTTTATCAGTCAGAAGCGCTAGAGCATTTTATCAAAGTGCTATTTCAGGAGGTCAAACCATTGAAACAGTTGCTCGAAGCGCCAAAAACCTCAAAGTGCTAATTTAACCATTTGAAGCGCTAAAATATCCTATCAAAGCGCTAATATTTTCAAAGCGCTAAACTATCCTACCAAAGTGCTACAATATCCAATTGAAGCCCTAATTTTCCGAAGGGCTAAAACAGCTCCTAAAAGTGCTACACCAGAGTGTAAAAGCACTAAAACACATTCTTGAAGCGCTAAAACTACAAAAAAAATTGAAAAACAAAAAGGGAACAAAAAATGAGAAAAACATGAATTACGAGGAGGTGTAGGGGTACGTACTGGAGGTTCGTAAGCAGTTGGGCGTTGATGACGTCGCACTCACTTGAACCAGTGGGTGTGGTAAGAGATCGACATCTTGCTCCAAGTGTCTCAAATATCTCTCTCTCACAAAGTCTTCAAAGGTAAATTGCACAAATGAATTTGAAAGAGACCCTTTTGACCTTTTATAGGTTAGTAAAGGTGGATTATGGAGGGATTTTTAAACTTTTAATTAATTTTTATTTGGAGATTAATTGAAATTCATCCAAGGACAATGTTTTTATATCATTATCGGGAGATAAATTATTTTACCATCAAATCTTCATCAAATCATCACAAAATCATAAAAATCATAAAAAATTGAAATTTTTTGAAAAATTAAAAAAAATAAAAAAAATTCATCAACTTATCTCCCGAGGGGGCATATATCCATCAATCACCTGGAAATAAATGTCTGAGGCATACTAAAATTTTTTTCGTCAATACTAGCAGCAACAACTAAAATTTCTTTGAAGCAATGCGTAAACACATCACTTCAAAGAGGGGCAAAATGTATACACCTAAAATTGGTCTGGAGATTCTAATTAATTAAATACGAATTATTTGATTAATTACCTAAAATTCCTCTACTATTGAATAAATAGAAATATTTATTTATATAGTTCATGTTTAAATTCCTATTTAAATTCTTCAAATTCTTCTATATTTCATCTTAATTAAATAAATAAAATTAAATACTTTGTTTTATTTAATTATCAAATTCCCCTATTTTATTCTATCTTAATCACATATTTTAAACTAATTAAACAAAGGTTAAATACTGATTGTTTATTTATCATAATTCTTCTATTTTAATTTAATAAACAACTTCTATAGTTTGTTTTATTAAATTATTAATTCCTCTTTTGCTAATTTAAATAAATAAAAAATATTTAAATAAAAGCATATTCCTCTATTTTCACTGACCTATCAAATTAGACATCAAATGTCTAAAATATGTCTAATTTAATGTGAATGGCATTCACGGGAAAGCTTGCAAGCAATCCTCTCAATCTTCTTCCTCTGATCCTTCCTATCCTCTTGCTTGACATTTTCATGGGGAGGAACCAGTCCCATGATCAGCTCCAACCTTTCCATCTCTCACCCTTCAATCCTCTAGATTGAATCCAAGCCTCTGTTTGCTGCCCCTATGCAAATGTGTTGTCGAGAAATCTATAAATACAATCTTCTGAAGAAAAGAAAAGATCCCCATCTTTGTGCAAACTTGCTCTGCTAGAAAGCATCAAGCATAATAGCATTAGCAATAGCAATAGATTTCATGTCATAGCTGCATATTGTAGCTTCAATCATAGTTTTTTATGTCAGCATAGATTAAAGTAGTTTCCTTTTATCATTTGGATATTATCATATAGGATTAGATCATTGTATCTAGCATCATTTCGTTCTTTAAATTGACATTTTAACAGTCATAATGTCTTACTAAATGTAAGAGCTTCTTGACTTAATAAATCTTTAGAGATAGGAAATAATGAGATGCTTTAAGTAGATTCTTGCTTTAGAATAGTTTATTTGTTGAATCTTTGATATAATGTCTCATTAAGAAGTGTATTTACCTTTGTTACTTATTCACATTTACACTACAAGGGATGGATCTAGCCCTGGAATTTCCTTGTATGTCAAAGAAAAGTTAATGGATCTTCTTGTGAGGAACTCTCCCATTATTTTATTGAGTATCTCTTCTAGCTCTTTAGCCATGTAGTTAATTTTAGGTTCCTCATTTGTTCCGAAGTTAATGTTTGTGATGTATTCAATAACTTTAGTATATGTATCATTGTGGTTGGGGATTGAATCATGTGCCCCATCCTCCAACACCTCAGAAAGGTTTTCATCGGAGGATGCATCTTTTATTTTTACTTTTCATGATCCAAAAGCACCTCATCAAGGTTTTCACTAAGGGATTTTTCTTTCTTATTTTTTTATTTTTTATTTTTTTTACTGAGGCACATGATTTGTTCTCCAAAGTAGGTATATTTGTTTGTGTGATTTGGTTATCTTTCTTATGGCCACCTAAGGGGAGGTTCTCTCAAACTCCCATAATTTTTGCAATTGCTTCATCATTTAGGAATATGTCTAAGGATGGAGGTTCTTGTTGGCCCCAATCAATTAATTCAAGATATACGAGTTGAAAGTAAATGAAGGATGAAATGGTGTATATGTGGTCATTGTAAAAAAGTTTAGTGATGGTGTGAAAGAATTCCTCGATGGCTTCCTACTGAGAGTTCTTACCAGTAGAATTCTTACCATCTTTGTCATGAGTACATTAGGGTTTTATGGTTACCAAATCAGTGACCAAGAAGCCAAGTCCTTTATGATCCTTATATTCTTGAAGCTAAATGGGTTCCATGATTCGTTGTTCTTGTGTCCCCAATCCTTTGCTTATTTAGCCCCAATTTATGCATAAGTCATGTCCTTTAGGATACCTATGGATCTCCAAGGTAGGAATCTTGTTTTCTTCTTTGTATAACCAAGCTAAAACATCCATTTTTAGGCCCAAGTCTTTTTTGTCAAATAATCCCCATTTATTGAAGTTCTTGAAGGTTTCTTTTGGTTTCAAGTTGAGTGCTCGACCATATGAGCATGGAGATGTAGGGAGTTTCCCTATACAAAGCAATTTTGAATTTTGTATTCTCCACATCCTTTGTTGGCTATCTTGACCTTGTCCTCAAAAAAGGAAGGTGATGTTGATGATAGTTATAATGTAGATGTATGAATGTAGGTGGATGAGGTGGAGGCTTCATCATTAATGGGGCAATGGTGATAAATTTTGTACTTTCCTTCCAATGATGTACAATATTGGAAAGGTTGTTTGTCGATAGGAATGGCGATTTCTTTTCTGTTATGAGAGAATTTTAGGCATTGGTGATAGGTAGAAAGGATGTCTTGCATGGCATGTATCCAAGGTCTTCCAAGGAGAATGTTATATGGTAGGTCAAGGTCAAGTATGTGACATGTTGTTTCCATAATGGTTAGTCCAACTTGAACAAGTAGTTTGATAGTACCTTTTGACTCCCTTTCAACATCATCATATGCCTTGATAGTTATCTTTTTATGTGGATCAATGACATCATCGGAATAGCCCTATTATTTTACTAATTTTAATGTACATAGATTCAGACATGATCCACCATCTATTAAAACCCTTTTGATGTTATCCTTGTGGACAATAAATTTGATGTGTAATGGTTTATTATGAGGTGTTTCAAAATGAAGATCTTTATTAGTGAATGACAGTTTGTGTGAGGATGAGAGGTGTCCAATTATAGCTTGGAATTGATTAACATTGATATCATTTGGTACTTGTGATTCTTGAATAGCTTTCTCAAGTGCTTCTTTATGGATAGGTTAAGTACAAAGGAGTTCAAAGATGGAAATTTGGGATGGGGTTTTTCCAAGGTGTTTAATGATATTATATTTATTAGTGTTAGATGGAGTGGATGATGAGGATGATTCTCCTTCTATTGTCACTTGGCCTCGGTGGGTGGTGACAGCGCAATTAGGTGCTTTTATGGTTATTGTATTGAATTTTTCAATTTCACCAATGATTGTGTCATGTACAGAAAGATTAGAATTATTGGTATTTATATGAAACATTATTATATGAGGATTTCCCATCATTATTTTGTGGGAAGGGTTGTTTATAGATTCCTAGTTTCTCATTTGGGGAGTTTTGTTTTTGAATTTTAATTTCCCCCTTATCGATGAGGTCTTGGATGCAATTATTTAGTCTCATACATTTTATGGTGTTATTTACTTTATTTTGGTGGTATTCACAATATTTATCTTATCTATACCATTTGGGTTTGGGTTTACTTTCATCAAGGGGTGTAGTGATAGTGAATTCTATTATGTTTTCTTGTGCCAATCTATGAAATATGGCATCAAGAGGCTCCCCTAGAGGAGTGTATTTATGTTTGGATTGGTTTATTTTTTTCCTTTTCCTTGGGGAATAGTTATGGTTTTGTATGAACCTTGTTATTGTTGTGTATTGTGATATGGTATGTTTTGTATATTTTGGACACGTTTACTATCAATTACACCATTGTTTACAATATTTTTTTTTGGACCAATATTTGGGTTTATCATTGGAGGCTTAGTTATTATCTTTTTGTTCCTTATATATTTTGATTACCCCTTCTACAATTAAAGGTTTTTCAATGATTAACCCTTTTTCAATGACTTCATCAAATATTGTCACATTGTAGTCGTAAGTGTAGAGAAATTTTAGGGTGTAAATTTTCAATGAATATGTTAACCATTGTTTTTTTTAGTACTTGTAAGGGGAATCTACTTGCAAGGTGTCACCATATTTGAAGGAATGAAGCATAGATTTCCCCATTTTTTTATTTTGTTGTGCATAACTTAGCCAAAGTTATTTCTCGGTCAATGTTATATGAAAAGTGTGTTACAAAACATCAGCTAGGTCTGCAAAGGACATAATGGATCCATAGGGTAATTGTGTAAACCATTCCAAGGATTGACCACTAAAGCTCCTAGGGAATAACCTTATGAGGTATATGTCATTATAGGCCACTTCTTGGAGCACAACTCTAAATTATTTTAAGTGTTTGATGGGGTTACTCTTCCCTTTGTATTTGTCAAACTTTGAGATCTCATAGTCCTTAGGGAAGGGAAATTCTAGTATAGATTAGTCAAATGGATAAGGACATATGTCTTCATACCTAAAGGTCTTCTTATTTTGACCACTTTGGATTCCTTGGATCATGTCTTTCATTTTCTGTAACTCTTGGGCAAGGTAATTTTGTGGAGGATTTTGGAGTAGTTGAATATACATGTATTAATAGGGGGTGTTGATGGGAGATTATTGATTTTGGTATTGTATTGTTGATGATTAGGTATTTGTACCTGATTGTTGATATGTGGAGGTGGAGGATTGTTGTGCTAGAAAATGTTGGTAGTGTTGATTTGGGGATTAGAAGTGAGTGTATTATAAGGAGGTGGAGGTTGGTTGTGGATGATTTGTTGTTGAGGATTAGGGTTGTTGGATGATGGTCAGTGCTCCCCTCAAGATTTGTGACATGGCCTAACCACCTCCCATGGATCCGTTAACTCTGGTAGTTGTATCAAGCATTAATAGGTCGATCTTTTGGTGCAATGACAACTGTGGGGCCAACAATTGGTATCAAAGCCAAGGGTGCCAGGTTCGAATCCCCTCGGGTAATGTTGAGGGGGATTTTGTTGGTAGATGGTCAGCAATCCCCTCAAGATTCATGACATGTACTAACCACCTCCCATGGATTTGTTAACTCTAGCAGTTGTATTAGGCATTAACAGGTCAATCTTTTTGTGCAACGACAACTATGGGGCCAACAAGGGTTTAATGAGTTATTAGGTGGTGGGGGAGTGATATTGTTTTTGTGTGGAGTGATGTAATTGGCATGAATAGATTAAGTGGTAAGGGTTTTTGTGTATATAGTTTTGTTAGTGGGGGCGTAAGTGACATTGGTATTAGGGGGAATAGTTACCCTTAGATGTGATGAAAGTGGGGGAATATTATTGATGGGTTGGGTTACATTTGTGGAGAGAGGGATGTTTGTGTTTATGATGAGAGGTGTTGTGGTACTTGAAGAAGGGGGTAGGTTGGTGTTAGATAAGATTGTGTTTATGGAAGAGGTGTTTATTAATGGTGGTATATTAGGTTGACTTGTGTTGGTGGAAGAGGGGATATTGGTATTAAGTTGTGGACCAATGAGATGATTGAAGAAATTAGTGGATGAAGAGGGATTATTTGAAGGGTCACTACCGCTTTCTTGTAGGATGTTGGAAGGGGAAGGTATTTTATCCCCTTGTGCTATGAGGCTAAGGATGAGGTGGTATTTGTCAAGGAGAATGATTTTCTCCATAATTTCGTGATTGTAAGGATCATTGGCGAATTCCCTTTTTCTAGGGGACTCTTTTGGGGCATCGACCATGTCTTCATGGGGGTTGGTGGTTGAGACAAAGTGGTGTTGAGAAAGGATTCTCCTTGAGGATCCATTAATTTCTTTGCTTGTGATCTAGTGATTGGAATACAAAGGAAAGATTCTTTAAGAGATTAAGGGTGTGGACTTTGGACTAGGTTTGGACTTGGATTTATGATGAAATAATTGAGTGATAATGTTATAATAAGGTTTGAATGGTAAAGGTTGTGGGTTATGAAGTCCTTAGGATTGATTTTGAAGGGTTAGGTTTAGGGTGATTGATTTGATGGTGTGATTAAGGGTGATTTTTTTTGACTGGTATAATAGGATTGGTTAAGATGATTTGATTAAATTGATGGTAAGCAACCAAAGATTGTGATCAAAAGTTGTAACCTAAATAATTGGGATTGGATGATTTGGGATTTATTTACTTAGGATAGGAAATTTCCTAAGAAATGTTAGATGATGATGATTTTGGAAAAACTTAGAAAAAGGGAGCCAACTCCTTCAACTAAATTATCCAAAAGAAGAAGGTCTAACCAAGGATGAAACTTAAGACAGACAAGTTCTTAAGCTACCCCTACATTAGTAAGGATGATAGAGGTTCTAGACTAAATCCTAATGAAAATTTTGGCTTCAGAAGGAAGATGATTAGATGATGGATTAAAGGAAGTATCCTAAGGCTGGATTAGATTGTGATTATTAATGGAATGGGTAAGATATGGATTATGGAAGAAAAGAGGGCGGATACCAAGTCCAAGGTGTTAAAATGATGAGTGATTCTAAGGTTTTTCCTAAGTCCAAAGGGGTAGATTTGAATGATGGGGAGGGTGGGGGATTGTAAGAGAAAATTTTAGGTATGAAAATGGAGTGGTTGATGGTTAGAAGGTGATAGAGTTGCAGACTATGTCAGAATAACCAAGGAGCCCTAAGAGGTCAAAATTAGGAGACTCAGATTTTGTGATAGAATGGAAGTATAGTTTTAGGAAAATATAGGCACAATAGGTTTTTATAGAGGTGCAAAGTCACAGGCGTAACAGGTTTTGAAAAAGGCACATCAGGTTTGGTCGCAAGTGTAGTTCTATAGTCTTAGGTGTTTTGGAAAGAGATTTGAAAAACAATAAAACACATTGACCAAATCTAGAAGTGTTTTTGTTTTCAATGGGTATAGAAAAATCCTTAGCCCTTTGGTTGATTCATATTTCACATGTTTCACACAAAAAATAAACTTCAAGCACTTGATTACAATTCCTAAGCTCAAGTGGGTTTGTAGATTAATGTGGTTACAAAACTTGGAATCTCCATTGATGCCAGGGAGGGACACCCTTTCGGGTTATGTATTACCTCTTTTCTACCAGCGTCAATATGTAGAGGCCTCCTGCTATGGAAGGATACCACAAATCACTATTGCAAGAATGGAAAAAGGAATGAAATTGTTGTCATTGATGTCAACTAGTCAACAGGTTATCTACTAGTTGTTGTTGGTTGTATATGTTGAGGATATTGAGAAAATTGTATTGAAGGAAGTTTACAGGTATTCAAAATGATGATTTGGTACTTGTTCCTATGGTTGTGTGGTTCAAATATGTTAGTCATGGTTGTTGAAGGTTTCTATATCTATATTCTTGGCTATTGGTTCTTTGTGAAGTTTAAGTTGTGTTCACCAGTTGTGAACTATGATTTTTTATGTTTTGGTTGATTTTTGGGAGAAATGTTGATGATCCAGATTTCTCTTTGATGAAGTATTTTGACTTGTAGTTCTAGAGATAATATGTTCTGATTGCATTGAATATATTTTTTTATTTTTGGAAGTTTCAAGCTTAATTGTTCTATGTGTTTTACATTGGTTTGGTCGACCATGTGTTAAAAACTATCTTCGAATATGATGAAACATGTTGGATCTATTATGGGTCTCGGTGAAGCATGTGTTTCAGTCACCCTCATTGTAATTCCACCCTAGGATGTTTTGGTGTTGCCCTAATTTGAATTTGAAGTTAAACATGTTTTACACTGGTTTGGTCGACTGTGTGTTAAAAACTATCTTCGAATTTGATGAAACATGTTGGATCTATTATGGGTCTCGGTGAAGCATGTCTTTCAGTCACCGTCATTGTAATTCCACCCTAGGATGTTTTGGTGCTGCCCTAATTTGAATTTGAAGTTAGATGGCTGACTTTGTATCTTTTCAAGGCTGGAGATAGTATAAATATAGGATGAGATAGCAATGAAAATGTACAAGAGAAAAGAAGGAAGATAAGTGAAAGAGAAGAAATGAATTTTATGTTGTTCAAAAAGTGTGTGTGTGGTAGATCAGTGTGAATTTTAATGTTGAGTTCCAGATGTAGTGAGTAGAAGGTGAACTCTATCTTTCATGCAAGTTGATCAGTAATTGTGGTGGAATCCTATGTTGCATTGGGATTTTTATCTCTTTGTAACAAGTCTTCTTTGTCTTATTTGTGTCTCCATGGAAGTGAGCCCTCTGGTTTGTAGCCCTGTTGGACAGTGAGTCCTTATTGTTGGATAGTGAGTCCTTATTATAGGAAGTGAGCCTTATCTCAGGCAGTGAGCCTTTTTGTAATTAGTTTTGATATTCTCTATAGTGTGAGTTAATCCTCACCGTGGTTTTTCCCTCATTGGGTTTTCCACGTAAATCTGGTGTTATTGTGTTTGTGCATTGGATTTGAGTTTTTGCATTAGAATTTGATGATTATTTATTTAATTAGTTTATGTATTAGATTCGGTAATTGAAATTGAAGTTTATAATTTATGACAATTGATTCATCCCCCTCTCAATTGTCTTATTCAACAATTGGTATCAGAGCTTGGTTCCTTGGTGAAGAACTTAACTGCTTGAGGAAGGTCTAGGATAGCTAGCAAAATGATCTTTGATTATCCAAGGTTTGATGGAACTAATTATGGTATATAGAAAGTATTGATGGAAGAATATATGGAGTATTGTAGATATGATGAGAAAGCTTACAAGAATCCTTACACTCCTCTTGTTAATGGTCCAAGTACACTTGAAGAAATCAAATTACATGAAGCAAACAATAGGGCGAAGTTCATCTTGAATAATAGTCTGCTACATTCTGAGTTGATTAAGGTTTAGAATTTAAAGACAACTAATGAAGTCTGGGATTCTTTAGAAAGAGTACATGATGGTGATGAAATAGTTAAAGAGGAGAAATTGTAGAATTTGGAAACATAGTTTGATCTTATACACATGTCCAAAGATGAAAATTCCAAAGCTTATGTATAGAGATTGGATGAGGTAGTGGCTGGAATGAGATCTCTTGGCGCTACTGTAGATGAAACTAGGATTGTAAAGAAGATTTTCAGAACTCTTCTTGATGCTTATAGTGAAAATTTGAGTGATATTGAGTAGACTATAGATTATAAGACTTGTACTAAGGATCTACTGTTAGGATTTTTGACATCTTATGAGATGAGGAAGCTGAGTCTAAGAAATGGAGGCAAAAAAAAGATTGCTTTTAAAGCTACAAAAACTAAAGATCCGAATGAAGAAAAATTTGATGAAATAGAAGTTAACTTTGTAAGACGAATGAGAAAAGGCTCTGGTAAGTATGAAGGTAAGTTTCCCTTTAAGAGCTTTAGTTATGGAGAAATAGGTCACTAAGCTGCAAAGTGTCCTGAAAGAGCTAAAAGGAATAAACAAAGATATGAGAAAGAAAAAGAAAGGAAAGAAGATTAACAAAGCTTACTATGTAAATGAGAATGCTAGTATTTTAGATGAAGATCCAGATGAAAATGAATGCTTGTTCTTGGTGATTAAGGATGAACCTACTTCTACTAATTTAGAAAAAATAGGTAAAGGAAAGAACTCTAGAGAAGGAGAAGGAGAAAAATGAAGGTACGGTTATCTCTACTCTATATGCTAAGCAAGAAAATAATTTTTGGGTAGTTGATAGTGGTTTGTCAAATCACATGACTCGTGATAAGAGTAAGTTTGTAAATCTTGAGAAATATGATGGAGGTTTGGTTATGTTTGGAGATGATACTCATGCTACAATCTATAGGATAGGCTCACTAAGTTTTGATTGCAAGCATCATACTGATGATGTTTACTATGTTAAGGGTTTAAGGAATATTTTTTTGAGTGTTGGTCAGATGTGTAGAAAAGGATATGATCTTGTGTTTAAGGATGAGAAATGTGAGATCCAAAAATGATTTGGAACATTGATTGCTACAAGAAAGAAATATGAAGGGAGTATTTATCAGCTTAAGGGTGTTGATGGACGATGCTTTATGACTTAGATAAATTCCAATTGGTTATGGAATAGGAGAATGTGTCACATTAATTTTGATAACTTGGAAAGGATTAGTGTTATTCAGGCTGTGAGAGATTTACTGAGAATTACAAAGCCTGTCAATGCTATTAGCAAGAGTTGTCAGCTTGGGAAGCAAACGTGAAATCATTATAGATCAAGACAATAATCTACTACTGGATTACTAGATTTGGTTCATATAGATCTCTGTGGTCCTATGAGAGTGAAAATTCTACTTGGTGAAAGGTACTTTATGCTTTTAATTGATGATTATTCTAGATATACATGGGTTACATTTCTTAGAGACAAATCAGATGCATTAGATAGATTCAAGGCTATGGTTGAAAATAAAGTGAATTTGAAGATACAATACTTAAGATCTGATAGAGGTGGAGAATTCACCTCCCATAAGTTCAATATGTTTTGTGAAGTGTATGGAATAAAGAGGCAATTATATGCTCCAAGAACTCCTTAGCAAAATGGAGATGTTGAAAGGAAAAATAGAATAGTTCAAGAGGCTGCTAGGTTAATGATCATTGAAGCCAAATTATCGGAAGTTTACTAGAAAGAATCTATTCATATTTTTGTATATGTATTCAATCAAGTTCAAGAAAGAGTGAAAAGTACAAAGACTCCTTATGAGCTATGACACAAAAAAAATCATATAGTTAAATATTTTAAGGTATTTAGAAACAAATGCTATATCAGAAGAGATGAATAAACTTTGGGAAAGTTTGATGCAAGAAGTGATGAAAGAATATTTCTTGGATACTATACAAAAAGCAAGGCATACATATGTTCCAATAAAAGAATGAGAAAGATTGTAGAGAGCTCGAATGTGAAGGTTGATGAAACAATGAAGAATTCTATTGATATTGATGGATATGCATCTGATGAACATGACCATGCAAGAATAGAAGAAGTTGTGGAAGAATAGGATAAAAATGAGAAAGAAAATCAAAATGAATAGAATGAAAGAGAAGATGTTGCAGTGATGTCCCTTGGGACACCAAAATATGTACAAAGAAATCATTTAGAAAATCAGATTATTGGAGATAGGGAAAAAGGTGTGTTAACAAGAAGAAAAGTTGTTACTGAAGTAAACTTGTGTTTATTCTATGAGATTGAGCTAAAGATAGTAAGTGAATCTTGTAAGGATGAACATTGGAAGGAAGCAATGAAAGAAGAAATTTTGTAGATTGTGAAGAATCAGACTTGGGAATTGGTCCCAAGACCAGTAGACAAAAATATCATTGGATCAAAATGGGTATTTAGAAATAAGTTGAATGAGAATGGAGTTGTTAGAAACAAAGCAAGGCTTGTGTGTAAAGGCTACTCACAAGTAGAAGACACAGATTTTTAAGAGACATTTGGGTTGGTAGAAAAAATGGAAGCTATATGGATGCTCTTGGCATTAGCTACTTATAAAGATTTCAAAGTCTATCAGATGGATTTCAAGTCAAAAAATTTGAATGGTGAGCTAGAAGAAGAAGTCTACATGGAACAACCAGAAGGATTTCAGTTAACAATAAACCAAATATGGTGTGCAGATTGAAGAAAGATTTATATGGATTAAAACAAGCTCCTAGAGCTTGGTATGCAAGGTTAGACAAGTATTTAATTCAACAAGGATTTAACAAAGATGTAGATTGGATTGGAAGTATAGATGATAGAAAGAGTACAAGTGGTGGTACATTCTTTCTTGGATGCAGATTGGTGGCATGGCTAAGTAAGAAGAAAGATTCAATCTCTTTGTCTATTGTTGAAGCTAAGTATATTACAATTGTATCTTGTTGTACACAAGTTCTATGGATGAAACAAAAAATGAAAGATATCATAGTGTTATATGATGATCCCATTTCTATCTTATATGATAATACATGTGCAATTAACATTTCAAAGAATCATGTGATGCACTCGAGAATTAAGCATATATCTATCAGATATAATTTCTTGAGAGAGAAGGTTATGGAGAATGAAGTGAAGCTTGAGTATGTTATGATAAAAGATCGAATTACATATATATTTACAAAGGCTCTTCTTAAAGATACTTTTGAGTATCTCCGAGAGAAGTTAGGGGTTATTGCCCCTCCTTGCATAAAATAAGATGCATTTGAAGATGCATTAGTCTGATGGATTCATGGTTCAATATTTTTGGACTGATGTTTTGGTGGCTACCTCTCAGGGGGAGCAAGTAGTTTCAAGTGTTTTCATTATGAGTATTCTATTTTCATGTCAAAGGAAGATTTAGTCAACTTATCTTTTTTTTCTTTGCCATTGATGTCAAAGGGGGAGAGAAAGAAAATGAGATAAAATAGGTAATGAGGAAGATGATCTTCTGAGGGGGAGATGCAAAAAGAAAAATCTTGAGAAGTGGATCTAGAACTAGTATGGTGTCTTTGATGGTTTTTCACATCAAGTGTTTCCATCAATGACAAAGGGGGATATTGTTGCAAGAATGGAAAAAGGAATGAAATTGTTATCATTGATGTCTATAGTGGAGGCACTAGCAAGCGAAGAGGTGTTGATGTCACTCGTCGTGTCTTCCTTCACTGTGAGGCACCATCTTGAACATACAGGAGCAGAGAACCACCCCTCCCCAAGCAAACTATTGCCCGCCCATAGCTAGAGCCCATCCCGTGGCAGAGCCCATACCGAGGTTGTGCCTTAAGTGGGTGGCACTTGGGGGCTGAAAAGAAGATGTGTTAAGTGAGAATAGGTTGGGTTTCTATAGCCATTGTGAGCAAAGACACTAGTCAGAGATGTTCAATCATGTGGGTTGTTCCCTACGTCCCCCTTTGATGGTCCCACAAGGTATCGTGCTGACCTATTCCTTGTGGTCAGTGGCCATGCCCTATTCCCTTGATATACCTTGTCTCGCAACTACTTGTCGAGAACAACCGTTGTCAATTCTAGAAGTTGCAATAGTTATAGATGTAGTTCATTGAGAGATGCGAGGTGCATGCTTTTTGATCGGGAGGCACCATCCCAATCTATATTCGGTGAGTGTCTAGCGGTAGCATTGGTAGAACTGTCAACTGGTCAATTGGTTATCTACTAGTTGTTGTTGGCTATATATGTTGAGGATATTGAGAAAATTGTCTTAAAGGAACTTTATAGGTATTCAGGATGATGATCTAGTACTTGTTCCTATGGTTGTGTGGTTTAGATATGTTAGTCATGGTTTTTGAAGGTTGCTATATCCAAATTCTTGGCTATTGTTTCTTTGTGCAAGTTCGAGTTGTGTTCACTAGTTGTGAACTATGATTTTTTGTGTTTTGGCTGAGGTCTAGGAGAAATGTTATTGGTTCAGATTTCTCTTTGATGAAGTCTTTTAACTTGTGGTTATAGAGATAAGATGTTCTGATTGCATTGAAGATATTTTTGGTTTCTAGAAGTTTTGAGCTTAATTGTTCTATGTTTTAAACTGGTTTGGTCGACTGTGTGTTAAGCACTATCTTTGAAGTTGATGAAGCATGTTAGATCTATTATGGGTCTCGATGAAGCATATATTTGGGTCACCCTCATTCTAATTCCACCCTAGGATGTTTTTTTGTTGACCTAATTTGAATTTGAAGTTGGATGGTTGTATTTGTATCTTTTCAAGGTTGGAGATAGTATAAATATAGGATGAGCTAGAAATGAAAAATGTACAAGAGAAAAGAAGGAAGACACATGAAAGAGAAGACATGACTTTGATGCTATTCAAAAAGTGTGTGTGAGTTATATGTGTGGTAGATCAATGCAAAGCTTAATGTTGAGTTTCTGGATGCAGTGAGTAGAAGGCAAACTCTATCTTTCATGCAAGTTGATTAGTGATTTTGGTGGAATATTTTGTTGCATTGGGATTTTTGTCTCTTTGTAACAAGTCTTCTTTGTCTTCTTTGTATCTTCATGGAAGTGAGCCCTCTGAGTTGTATTCCTATTGGACAGTGAGTCCTTATTGTAGGCAGTGAGCCTTATCTCAAGAAGTGAGCCTTTTTGTAATCAGTTTTTATATTCTCTATAGTGTGAGTTAATCCTCATTGGGTTTTCCATTTAAATTTGGTGTTATTGTGTTTATGCATTGGATTTGAGTTTTTGCATTGGAATTTGATGATTAACAATTTAGCAATTTATGTATTAGTTTTGGTAATTGAAATTGAAGGTTATAATTTGTGACAACCGATTCACCCCTGCCTCTTGGTTGTCCTATTCAACAAACACCTCTCCTCAAAAATCTAAGTATAGCTTATACAAAATTGAGGAGTCTATCTTACTCAAAGGAGACAAATGTTGGGAATCTATGGGGTACAATGCACATCCCCTATACCACATTATTTTATGTTCAATGGATTTATAGGCTTACAACATTTTTCTAGGGAGTCCTCTCTTTTCACAAGGTATGTGAGGCTCAAACCATGAACATTAGTTTGTCACAAGTGTGGGTCAAGGACTTCAGTGAGGTACTAAAATATTAGACCAACCCTTCACCCCTAGCTTGGAATCACCCTAATCAATCAGAGCTCCACCAATTACGACACAAATAGATTTGGGTACAACTTTAGTTCCCCCCCTTTATACACCCCACTAGTATGTGTGGTTGAGATAGTCCCCTAGGGTGATGAAATCCCTAGGCAGGTCTCCTAAAGGGAAATGTATGCTAGGTGTTTTTGATCCCTAAGTTCGCATGAAGCACAAGGGAAGATCATGCACACAAACCTAGCAACCTTATGTTTACCTAAAACATTGATCTAAAAAAAAAGAAGAGATGCAAAGATTTTTGATCCCCAAGATCATTCTAAGTGTGAGTGGAGAGCATACATCTATTGCACCCTTCCAAGCGCAGAAAATAATTTAATTAACCCACTACTCTAATTTTAGTGCCTATATTAGTGGAAAAACAAAAATCTTTGTCAAACATCCTACAAAATCATAGATTAGTAGTTGATTATATGTGTCTTGGATGATCGGCCAACTGCACCACTCGGTAGTCCAATTATTAGCCCAAAAATACAAAACTAAATGGAAGTGTAGTTTCATAGAGTGAAAAAATGGAGGCATATAAATAAAAAAAATAAAAATAAAAACTAAAAGCAAAAGCACCAAAATTTACAAAATGGCACCTATGTTTGTTTACAAAGAGATAACATTAATTTGGCCTACTAACCAATAGTATAGCTATTTCTGATTAAAATACACAAAATACTAATATTTTTCCAAATGATTAGTTAAAAAAATACCATTTTTATTTTAAATGGAACCAAAATAAATCAAACCAACTAGCCTAGATGGGAGTACTGAACTACACAAAATGGTGCCTATGTTTCAAGAGCTAGTTGACACAAGTTTGAGCAATATGCTAATTTTTGCTAAATATATTCACCAAAAATAAAACTTACTGTCAAATTTCCAATTATTAAATTATGATAGAATAGAAAATAGACAATTGACTATGATAGAATAGATAATTGTTTCTGTTATAAAAATGTGTAGTAGGTCACTATGCAGGCGCTATAGATCGCAATGCAGGTGTAGGAATGCAAGCACTGAAACTTCCAACATGGGTGTCAAAAGTTTTGGCATAGGTGTAGAAAATAAAATGCCTCACAAGAAATGAAAGATTGTTTTCCTAATGCACTTAATATGTCAGTTATTTTCCTTTTTAGTTTAATTTCAAAGCCCAAAATGAAATGTTAGGTGATATCTAGTGATCTTGTTTAGCCTATGTAAGTTTTTAGGTTAATTTTTAGATTGTGATTCTTTTTATCTTTCCCTTTATTGTGATGATTGTAGTAGTAGAAAAATTAAAAAGAAGATCTAAATATAATAGTCAAAACAAACTTAAAATCCTAATATAGAGCCGAACATAACCCTAGAACATTAAAGAAGCCCTGTAAAAACTCAAAACTCGTTAGCAAAATAACTAAACAAAATTTTGAGAATGTAGGTGCCAAATCTTAGAATGTAGGCATGAAGAGTCATTACAAAAGCACCATAAGATTGAACATAGGTGCAACAGTGAAATGGATGCGCAATAGGTCATAATGTAAGTTGTGAAAGCCATCTCAAAGGCATGATTACACAACCCCCAAACCTGCACACTTTAGCATTCACAAGATTTGGACAAAAAGATTAGTAGGGATGTGGGTTAATTAACCTTTTTTCATGCTTGGAATGGTGCATAGACATATGCTCTCACCTCACACTTATGCCAAATAAGGAGGGGTAAAATCTTAGCACCAAAAGAATAAAACATCAAGGAAATGAAATAAAATTAAAAGCATAACCTTATACATTTGTTTTCCTTCAAGATTGAGCTTAAGAGGCACCCTACTCTTGTTGGATTTGCTCAAATGTGGATGTGGATTGCTTACAAGATAGCACTAGCATAGCATTAGCCAATTTAAAGATGGAGAAATGAGAGGTTGAAGGCCCAATTTATAGAAAATTGGAGGGGAAATGGAGGTCTAAGATTGGAATTTGATGAAGGCATAGGATTTCTTGAGAAAGTGATGCATGGATCAAGGGTGTGGCTTATTAGCATTATGAAAAGTGTCACAACTAGGTGCAAGGAGAGAGGTGAGGCATTCTCACACATGTGTGAGCACACCTTGGGATGGCATGTCATTAAATTTTGGGGGCTATGTGTAAGATAGTGGAGGTAGGTGAGATTTATCTCATTAATGAGACAAGATGACGGGGTTGAGAATAAATTTAAATTGGGAAATAATGGTAATGAAGGAGGTTAGGATAGTTAATCAATAGTTAATTAGGCTAATGGGGTAGATGGAGTTTATAAGCCATGGTTTTGTTAACTTGGGTGGAGTTAATAGTTGGAGAATTGGAGAATGAGGGTTAGTGAGTTAATTAATCAAGGATTAATTAACACAATTGGGATTAGAAGCATAGGGGATTTTGGTGAAATAAATTAAATAATAAGAATCATTTAATTGATTTAGAAGAAATATTGTTTTTAGAAAGTGATATAATTAATTAAATAAAATATTTAATTAATTATAGGAGGAAAACAGATTAATTAAAAAATTGTATTCAATTAATTAAAAGAGGAGGAATGTGTAAATTAATTAAATAAAGCTATTTAATTAATTAAGAGGAAATTATGTCAGATTTAGGGTGACTACATGAGTTCCTCATCAAGCTTCAACTATTACAATAACAATTAAGGACATTAATATATAGAAATTACATTATAAAAAATGATATATTTAACAAAATAATCACTTACCACCACTAGATGATCTCTCTCCTCACATGAAAGATTCAAATGCTCATGTTGTGGCATGCCCAAGTCCTATAGAAACCATCCAAATATAAATTAAACTACAAATCAATAATAATTTTCATTTTTCACTAACCACAAGCTATAACAACGAATGTAATTTGAAATTTACTAATCTGCCTCATACCCCCGTGAGAGACATTGAGCTATCTATTGCACAAGATACACCTTGATCCATTACCCTACCCACATCTGGATGTTGTAAGAATGGAAAGAGGAATGAAAGTGTATTCATTGATGTCAACTAGTCAATTGGTTATCTACTAGTTGCTATTGAATACATATGTTGAGGATATTGAGAAAATTGCATATAAAGAAGGTTACAAGTTGTCAGTTGTTGGTTTGGTACTTGTGAACTATGTTTTTTGTGTTTTGGCTGAGGTCCAGGAGAATTATTTTTTTTTCTAGATTTCTCTTTATGGTTCTACAGTTGTGTTTCCTTGGTTCTATTGAAGATGATTTTGACATTTCGAAGTATCAAGCTTAATTGATCTATGTGTTTTACTCCGGTTTAGAAAATTGTGTGTCAAGCACTATCTTCAAATTTCATGAAGCATGTGTTTGGGTTTCCCTCATTCTAATTCCACCCTAGGATGTTTGGTGCTGACCTAATTTGAATTTGAAGTTGATGGCCGACTTTGTATCTTTTCAAAGTTAGAGATGGTATAAATACATAATGTGCTAGTAATGAAAAGTGTACATAAAAAAAGAAAGAAGGTAATTGAAAGAGTAGACACAACTTTGATGCTATTCTAAAAGTGTGTGAGTTATGTGTGTGGTTGATCAATGCAAATCTTAACATTGAGTTTCTAGATGTAGTAAGTAGAAGGTGAAATTTATCACTCATACAAGTGGATTAGTAATTGTGGTGGAATATTTTGTTGCATTGGGATTGTTGTATCTTTGTAATAAGTCTTTCTTGTCTTATTTGTATCTCTATGGTAATGAGCCATCCAAGTTGTAGCCCTATGGATAATTAGTCCAGACAGTGAGTCCTTATTCCAAGCAGTGAGCCTTTTTGTAATCAATTTTGATATTCTATATAGTGTGAGTTAATCCTCACCATGGTTTTTCCCTCATTGGGTTTTCCATGTAAATATGTTGTTATTGTATTTTTGATTGGCGTTTGATGGCTAACTACTTAATTAGTTTATGTGTTAGTTTTGGTAATTGAATTTAAGGTTAAAAAATATGACAACTGATTCACCTGCCCTCTTAGTTGTCCTATCCAACAATTGGTATTAGATCTTGGTTCCTTAGTGAAGAGCTTAACCACTTGAGAAAGGTCTAGGATGGCTAGAAAAATGATCTATGATTATCTGAGGTTTGATGGAACTAATTATGGCATCTAGAAAGTATTGGTGGAAGAATATCTAGAGTATTATAGATATGATGTGGAAAAATCTTATAAGAAACCCGACACTCCTCCTGCTAATGGTCTGAGTGCACCTAAAGAAATTAGAGCACACAAAGTGAATAATAAGACAAAGTTCATCTTGAAGAATAGTCTTGTACATTTCGAGTTGATTAAGGTTCAAAATTTGAAGAAAACTAAGGAAGTATGGGATGCTTTAGAAAGAGCACACAATGGTGATGAGAGGGTAAAAGAGGAAAAATTACAGAATCTGGAAACACGGTTTGATCTTTTACACATGTTTGAAGATGAGAATATTAAAGCCTATGTACAAAGAATTGATGAGATTGTGGCTAGAATGTGATCCCTTGGTGCTACTATAGATGAAACCAGAATTGTAAAAAAGATTATCAGAAATCTTCTTGATGCTTAGAGTGAAAAGGTGAGTGCTATTGAGTAGACTATATATTATAAGACTTGTACTAAGGATTTGTTGCTAGGATTTTTGACATATTATGAGATGAGGAAGCTGAATCTAAGAAGTGGAGGTAAAACAAAGAATTATTTTAAAGCTACAAAAACTGAAGATCTGGATGAAGAAAAATTTGATGAAATTGAGGCTAACTTTGTAAGAAGAATGAGAAAAGGCTCTAGTAGGTATGAAGGTAAATTTCCCTTTAAGTGTTTTAGTTGTGGAGAAATTGGTCACTATGCTACAAAGTGTTTGGAAAGAGCTACAAGGAATAAACAGAGATATGAGAAAGAAAAGAAAGGAACAAAGATCAACAAAGCTTACTATGTTAATGAGAATCCTAGTATTTCATATGAAGATTCAGAATATGAAGTGTGAACCCCTAAACCTTCAATTGCACAAGAACAACAAACAAATCAATATGTTAGATCAAATTCAAACAAGAATGAAGGATTTCCCATGAAATCCATCTACTCAAACTTAAACTAGGAAAATGAAGAACAAACTAAATAAATGAAAGTAAATCCTAATTAAGTGAGCAAACTAGTGATCCCATGGGGGAATTGCTGTCAATTGAAGTGTTGAAATTGGCCCTTTCCCAACTCCTAAGTTGCAATGTTGATGATTATAGATTGATCAAATATCCTCAATGAGATTTGAGCATAACCTAGCTATGAATTGTGAAAATGATGAATGCTTGAGTAGAAATGGAAAAAAATAGCTCTCAATGTGAAGAGAGTAACTTTGCATGAGATTGTGGATGTTGAATGAGGATAGAAGCCTCCAATTTATAGATTTGAATTTGGAAGAAAGGGCAAGATTTGGGAAATGTCGGACTAACTTTCACCCAATGGTTGAATGCCTCTTATCACCATGTGAATGGTTGATGGTTGTGCACATTTTGGCCAAAGTGCCAATAAATGCAATTAGGTGGAATTTGAAATTGAGGAAATGACATGTGAGAGGGAAAAATGAATGAAATAAATGCCACTTGGCTCAATGCACAAGGACATGTAAGAGGAGTGAATGCTTTGTTGGAAGTACTCATCCACTTGGACTTTTTGAATTCAAACTTGAGGGAATATTCCCTTTTGATGCCATGTAAGGGAAAATAGAGATTTAATAAATGAATTAAATTAAATCTATTTTCATGTGCAAGTTGCATTCTTTAGAGGATTTTAGTGATAGGAATTAACTTAATCAAGATTTTGATTAATTTAATGAGAGATTAAATGATTTGACAATTTTGACTCAAATTGATGAATTGATTTAAATCAGAATTGAGAGGAAATGATTTTGATTTATTTATCTAAGTGGGAAAATGTTAGATTAAATCAAATAAGTTTTAATTTATTTAATTTAATAAGAGGACTTTAGAGACTTTAATCAAATAAAATGATTTATTTAATCAAACAGAGATATAAGGTTAATTAAATTAAATTGATTAATTTAATCAATGAAGGAGAAAGACTTAATCAAATAAATGGTGATTTATTAAATTAAGACATAGAAGATGATGAAAAGTTGAGAGTATGATTTAGGAGGAAATGTCATTAGTAATCAGGATCAAGTGTGCTGAATCGAATTGTACATTTTCCATGTGTACATTTTGCCCCTCTTTGAAGTAATGTACTTGTTGCATTGATTCAAAGAATAAATTGCTATGATCAAAGTTTAAAATTTCTTGATATTCTTAGATGCCCCACTGCTGCCCCAATGGAAGGATATTGCTAGTATATTGCCCCCTCGAGAGATTGAATGAAAATTTTAATTTTTTGGATGATCTCGCAAAAAAAAGACGACAAGGTGCCCGATAGATTAAAAATGTCTCGAAATGCCAAAAAATGTTTTAAAACTCCAAAAAAGATGTAGAATGGTACTCGGTTGGACAAAAAGAGAATTGGGGGACCAAAACCCTAGTTAGGTGGCCAAATTAGGTCAAAAAACCCTAATTTTTAGGCTTAAATAGACCTTGAGAGGTCACTTTCAATACATTTGCAATCTTAGCCCTTTGAAAATTTCATACTTTGAGCTTTGAGTCTTGGTCAAAATGGCACAATGACAGCTTCCCAGGCACGTGTCGGAGAGAGTACGAGTGCACTAGTGGCTAGTCGGCGCAGGACCCATGGTATGTACCCTTATCCAACTTTCAATTTTTTTATTGTACGTGCATTAAATAGGGTCGAAGTATCTGTAAAGTTGAGTGGCGCTATATAGCACCGTTGAAAATGCTTTATTGGTGCCACGCATCTCAGTTTGGAGATTAGGGTTTTCCAGTCAAACTCTGTCATGTGTCAACATTCAACCACGTAGCATAATTAGGGATTTAGGGTTTTCCACAAAGTCGACCGTATATGCGAATAGCACCGCGCGGCTCACTTTGGAACTGAGAAATTTGCAAACTCATCCAACGCCGCATAGTTTGCAACTTTCCAAACTGCACCACATTTGCAAATAGCGCCACATTTGTTGTTTTGGATGCGAAAACTTAGCGCGAGATGCAAATTTTTTAGTTTTCTTGACATGATGGCTTCCCTTGTGCAAGAGGAGCTTGATGTACTTCACTCGTGGGAGCACTGATGGTTGGTGCTCAAGAGATTGTAGGATATGCATGAGTTGGTTCAGGAGCAACTTGGTGCTCTTGGTCTTTGATATATTGCATATGTCCATCTTGTTCAGGTGCACTTAGTCATGATGATAGCCTTAGCCGAGTGATGGCACAACAAGACTTCTTCCTTTCACCTTCCTATCGGCGAGGCTATCATTACCCTCGAGGATGTCTGGTGCATCCTCCGATTACCTATCCATGGGGCCAAAGTCATCTATGATCCAAATGCCGATAGAGATGCTTGCTATGGTGTTATGGAGCTTAAAAAGATTCAGTTCTTGGATGGGTAGATCGACTTATAGAGATACCGTGGCCACGTACACATTTATAGATTGATCATTGCTGCTATCATTTTAGGCCTTGTGGCACTCGATCGGTGGGGTTGATATTTTAGTCCAGGCTGAGGAATAGCATCGGAGTAGATGGTTCACCGCAAGGAGTGCTTTGCTTGGGGACCAGTATTACTGGAATCCTTATACAGGGATCTTCATGAGTTTGCATCTCTAGACAGTAGGTCCCTCAAGGCCGGAGTTACTTTATTACATATCTGGGCATGGGAGTAGATATTGGTGCTTTGCCCAGATGTCACACCAGTTATTCTTGAGATTGATGATCATGTTGTTTGGTGGTATGGTGGGGAACATATTCATTTTACCCACACTAGCACAGGTGGTCTTGCACACTAGCAATGAGTTCTTGATGAGATGAGAGAGTTCGTCTAGAGGCCTTGGATGAGCATTGGCCCATGGTATGATGATGTTCAATAGTTATTCTATGCTAGATAGGACAAGTGGATGCAGGATCGGGAACATACCATGATAGAGTGGTATCTCCCAGATAGGGTGGCTAGATAGTTTGGAGAGGTATAGGACAGGCCAAACGATCAGTATGTGGTGATCTTCGCCCTTACGACTAGAGAGATAGCATGGAGCCAACCCATTCCATCAGCCGAGGCAGTGTCCTCTTTGAAAAAGTTGGTGGCCCAACCGTGGCCATATGATCAGGGGCTGACATATGTAGGGGTTACTCCAGCATATAGGGCATGGTCCAGGCCTCCCCTAAGATTGATAGTTCCTAGTACAGTGCTCCCATGATGGAGACCCAGAGGTAGGACAACTGGAAAAGGTAGAGGATAGGGGAGAGGAGGAGGTGGACCACCTCCTCATCAGACACCTCCTAGGGATCCAACACAATAGTCACCTCCCCAAGTAGGGGAGCAGGATGACAATCCGAGAGTAGTCCCTCAGCAGCAACCAGCAGCGCAGCCCGTAGCATAGCCTGACCATAGAGATGCATTGATCCAACAGTTGGAGGGTCATATTCAGGTACTGACAGCAGAGAGAGATGAGGCTAGGAAGCAAGTTGTTGTAGTTACTGCCGAGAGGGACCAGCCACGATCCGAGAGGGATCAGGAGATTGGTCAGTGACGACACCTAGAGAGCATAGCTTCCTCATCTCGGGGCTAGTCAGTTGCCTTGCAGGCATATAGAGAGGTAGTCAAGGAGGCCGAGTACTATCGGTAGCACTACAGAAAGGAAGTGCCAAAAGCATGCAGAGTGTCAGGCTTCTCCCAACAGACAAGGATGCAGCCGCTAGAGGATCACAGTGACAGGCAGATGGGAGAGGGTGAGGGGTACAACCAATAGGGCTAGCCCTTAATCACATATAGTTTATTCTTCTTCTTTTTAATTCATGGGCTACATTATTCCCCCTATTGTACCATGTATTTTGATGTACACTTGATCCGATTTTGTATCATAACAATGTATTTTTTGATGATATATATGAGATGATTCACCTTTATGATATGTATGGATGCATTCTCATTTTTATGTGATGCTATGAGATGTTCCTATTTCTTATGTTCATGTGATATGATGTATGTTTCTAATAGATGTGCTTCTTTTGTATCTTTTTCATGCATTTTAATGATGATCCTATAAATGTAATGTATGGTAATGATGGTGTAATGGATGCAAATGGTAATGGATGCTAATTATTATGTATGATGTAATGATTTCTTAAGATGCTTAGAATAACAAATTTATATTATTCCTCATAACTTAAGATAATGATATGATGCAATATGCTTTTTATGCTAATGATCTAGTGCATGCAGAGTGTATGCATTGGCGATGTTCTGATTACTATCATGATACCATATTAGTATGGAAAGAAGATAGAAGAACTTGGAAATAATGAGTTAGTTAGGATGATGGTGATTTGTTTTACCAAGAATTAGGATTTTCAAAGGGTCAATTACATTATGTTTGATAACACACCTATGATGCATTGAGGTATAAAGAACCAGGATGGTGTGGTACCTAGTGTGATGGACATTGACTTGATAATCATATAGGATTATTCTTGTTCACACTTAGCATGCATACTTTATTCAGGATGTAGTTCAAACATTCTAAACATCTCGGGCCAAAACATAGGAAAGCAAGTTTTCCTATGTGGTCAACAAGATATCTAAAACATCCTCTCCACAAACCAAACAAGGTACATATAACTATGTTATTTTACAAGTGTATCCACAAGCATAGTAGATAAAAGAGACAATGATCCTTGCCCCATTCCTTTCTCTCTAAACCTATTTTGTTTAGGCATCATCGAGAAGTCCATGGAATGAGCACATTATAGGATAAGTCAATTAAAAACCAAATAAAGAAAACAAAACAAGCTAATGTTCTTCATACCGCTATTCAAGACTAAACTATTGTGAGGTACCTAACGCTTATGTCCATTGTGGGAAAGTTTCATCCTAGGACATGTTGTGATCAAGGTTTTGATGGGACTGATTGGATGATAAGCTATTGATATTCCGAGTTGATTATCTTGCTCGCTTACTGACTTAGACTTTTGAGACTCTAATGATTAGGGTGTTCAATTTTGAACCTACTAGACTTGCTTCTGACTGAATCACCAAAGGATGAAGGTGACGATTGATTTATTAGGAATGATGAAAGTCACGGGTGAAAGCGAGATGAGATGGATGCACCATTTTGGATTTTCAGTTATTTTGAGGCTGTTTTTGGTATTTTCGAGATTTATGGTGAAGAGCCTAACCTAAAGACCTATCCTAGGGGTCTTGGGAGCTGATCCATAGATTAGCCTTGCCTACGTTATACACGCAAAGACCATGTAGTTCGACTGATGACAGACTTGACTCAATGATGAGATAGATGGGAAAATGGATTGCCATTTTATTGTGGCAGACGCCTAAGGACTGACCTAAGATGTCTCAGGGGATGATCAAAGATCAAACTTGCCTATGTTCAAGCTTAGAGACGATGTATTTCAGACAAGGTGGAAGATTAACAAGACTCAGTGATGAAATTTTTGAAGATTTTATGAGATTTTTGACACATTTTTGGGTTTTTTGGTGAATTTTTCAAATGTGTTTTGGATTTTTTGATGTCTTGGGAAGAGCACAAAAAATATATGCAAATCCGATCCAGTGCCAGTTTCAAGGACATGCCCCCAGCGTTAAGTGATAGACTACTTCAATAAAGGCAAGAAAAACTAACCTTATGAATATGCCAAGTAGTACTGTGGTGAAATATGATATGGGTATCAACTCAGGCTATGGTATGGATGTGAGCGGATGGGTAGATGGAGGATTAATGAAATATGATGGAATGGATGAGTGATTCATGCAGATCTTGGTGGATGGGGAATGCTTTATTTACACTTGGCACTTGTTTGCCAGGTTTTCACCAAGGTACTTGTCCAAAGCGCCACAGAAGTGGTTTTCACTAGAGGATGATTTTTTTCTTTACTGTTTTCCAATCATTTTTTTGATTTTTATAGGATTTTTTGTATTTTTTGATTTTTTTGTTGTCGCCAAGATGCCTGTTTGCCAGGTTTTCATCAAGGTGACCATTTTTTCAGGACATTTTCTGATTTTTGGGATTTTTGGTTCTATACCTTGCAAGTTCTTAGGCATAATAATTTTTGAGATGGGAGTTGTTCAGAGGCTCCTGTAGAGGCTCACCTTCTAGTGTTGCTAATTGATATGCTCCTGATTTATAGCTGGCTATGATGATGAAAGGTCCTAGTTAGTTGGGTTCAAATTTTCCTTTGCTCTCTAGATTCGACACATTCTTTTGGTTCTCTTTCATCACAAGCTCGCCGACTTAGAAGGTGCATTGCCTGATCTTCTTGTTGTAGCTGCATTTCAGGTGGTTTTGATAGACCTATAGATGGTTTAGGGCATCCATGCACCATTTATCTAGTAACTCTAGCTCATTTAGTCCTCTGACCCTGTATTCCTCATCTGTGATGAGGTTTTTCAATGATATTCTTAGTGACGAGAGCGCAATCTCGATTGGGAGGATTGCTTATAATCCGTAGACCAAGGAAAATGGGGAGGTGTCTGTTGGCATGTGGTAGGCCCATAAGGTGGGATTTAGCTACAGATGCCAATCACGACCAGGGTCATTGACTATTTTCTTAAGGAATTTTAGAATGGTTTTGTTGGTAGCTTCTGCTTGGCCGTTGCCTTGTGGGTAGTATGGAGTGGAAAAGCAATGTTGGATTTTGAATTTTTCGCACAAGTCACGAACATCCTGATTGTTGAAAGGTGTCTTGTTATTAGAGATAATGGATTGGGGAACACCATATCGACAAATGAGATAGTTTAGGATGAACTTGGATATCTGCTTTCCAATGATGTAGGTCATGGGAATTGCTTCAACCCACTTTGTGAAATACTCTATGGCGGTTATGATGAACTTGTGGCCGTTGGATGAGGTGGGTGAGATTTTACCTATGAGATCGAGCCCCCATTGTGAAAAGGGCCATGGTGTAACAATAGGATGTAGTTCTTGAGTTGGTGCATGAATAAGGCCTCCATGTTGCTGGCACTGTAAACACTTTCTGACAAAGTCATGTGCCTCTCTTTCCATTGTCGGCTAGTAGTACCCGGTTCTTAGTAACTTCTTGGCCAAGGTCATACCGCTCGAGTGTGAACCACAAGTTCCATTATGTACCTTAGTCAAAGAAGTCAAGGCTTCGTCAGGTTTTAAGCAACATAATAGGGTTCCATCAATGCTCCTAGAAAAGAGGGTTTCTCCTAAGATGACAAAACGTAAGGACTTTTTGACAAAGGTTTGTTTGAGGTTTGAGGTAATATCGGTCAGGAGGACTCCTAATCTAAGGTAGGTGTAGATTTCATGGTACCAAAGATCATTGGGACCAATGAGTTCGCACGCATATTCCAACTCTAGTCCCTTGAATGTGGGTACGAGAAGCTTCTCTACCAATAATTCGTGTTTTGAGACATTGCGAGGGATATCCAGTAAGGATCCAATTATTGCCATGGCATCAATTGCTCTGTTGTTAGCCCTCGGTATCTACTCAAAGGTGATATCAATAAATGATTCTTTGAGGATTTCTACTACCTTCTTGTATGGTGTGAGTTTATCATCCTTAGTTTGGTACTCACCGTTGACCTAGTTGATAATAAGCTGTGAATCTCCATAGACCTTTAGTGCCATGATTCGCCACTATGCTACAATCTTGAGACCTATGGTTAAAGCCTTGTATTCTACAATGTTGTTGGTATAGGGGAATGCCAATTTGTAAGATCTTGCTATGCAATCCCCCTATGGGGTGATGAAGAAAACACCGACTCTTGATCTATGTTGTGTGTGGAAACCATCAAAGTAGAGTTTCCAATGATCTGCTATGCTGATATTAAAGATGGACTCGTCTAGAAACTCTGATATGAGTGGATTGTGTGTATAGATGGGAACTTATGCCAGTTGGTCTGCAATGACTTGTCATTTAATTGCCTTTCGCTCCACATATTCAATGTCATATTCTGATAATATCATTACCCACTTAGCCATCCTTCCTGTGAGCATAGCTTTTGACAATAGATACTTTAGGGGATCTATCTTAGCGATGAGTTTGATTTTGTGTGCCAGCATATAATGTCAGAATTTTTGTGAAGACAACACTACTGCTAGACAATATTTTTCAATTAATGAGTAGTTTAACTCATGGCCTACCATTGTTCTGCTGATATAATAGATGGCCCTTTCTATTCCATTCTCGTTGTGCTGAGCTAAAAGAGCACCCAGGGCTACTATCGTTGCTGAGATGTATAAGATCAATGGTTTTCCTGCAATGGGTGGCATTAGTAATGGTGGTGTGAGTAGGTATGCTTTGATTTTTCTAAATGCCTATTCGCATTTTTCATCCCATTTGTATGCTACTCCCTTGTGGAGTAGATGTGAATATGCAACCTATTTGTCTGCCAGTTGCTCTATGAACCTCCGAATGGACTGGAGTCTTCCTTGTAATCCTTTGAGTTGTTTTAATGTTCTTGGTGCTTCCATGTCGAGGATTTCCTTAACCTTGGCAGGATCCACCTCTATTCCCCTCATCGATACTATGTATCCCAGAAGTTTACCTGATTGTACCCCAAAGACACATTTCTTTGGGTTGAGCTTGACCTTGTACTTCTCTAGTCTATCAAAGATGTTGCTTAGGGTTGCTATGTGGTTCTGCCTCTTCTTTGATTTAGCCAGTATATCATCCACATAATCTTCGACAGTCTTGTGTATCATGTCATGAAAGATTAGTGTCATGGCCCTCTGATATGTAGCCCCTACATTTTTTGGTCCAAATGGCATCACATTCCAGTAGTAGGTGCCCCAAGAACATGTAAATGTTGTCTTATGCTGGTCTTCTTTTGCAATCATTATCTGGTTATACCCTGAGAAGCCATCCATCAGTGATAGCATCTCATGTCCAGTTGTCATGTCCACTATCATATTAATGTTAGGTAGTGGAAAATCATCCTTAGGACATGATTTGTTGAGGTCTCTGAAGTCCATGCAGATACGGATGCCCCCATTTGGTTTTGAAATTGGTACAAAGTTGGATACCCATTCTAGATAGTCAATCGGGTGTATGAAGCCAACATCCAGGAGCTTTTGTAATTCTATCTTGAATAGCAAGGCTATCTGGGGATGCATTTTTCTTAATTTTTGTCTACCGGCTTTGCTCCAGGGTAAACAACCAAATGATAAACCACAACTTCTGGATCCAAACCTAGCATGTCAGCATAGGTCCATGCAAAATTTACTTTCCTTTCTTTTAGAAATGATGCTAGCAGTTCTTGTTCTTTTTTCAGGAGCGACTCAGCATAGAAAGTGATTTGTGGTGCTGTCTTTGTTCCCAAGTTAATAGGATTACATTGCTCTACCAGGACTGCTGATTTTTCTTGATGCAGTGTAGTAGGGGGGAGATTGAATCCTTCATCCTTCGATGCCTCAGAGAGGTTTTCACCATTGGATGCATCCTTTACTTTTACTGTTATGTGGTTAGAGAGTGCTATAGTGTGGTTTTCACTCAATAACCCCGAGATTATTCTCATTATTTTTCTTTTGTGACTCAAGGATTCAATTGTCTCCCTGTAATATGCCTAAGTGTCTAAAGTGATGTTGAAACCAGCCTTGTGATCCTCGCACACAACTTCATCCCTTAGTCCCATGAATTCCGAGAGGGGCTCATCATTTTCAAATGAGTCTAGAATTGGCAGTCCTCATTGGTCATGATCTATGATTTGGGGGTATACTAAGGTGATTTTGTGGGTTTGTTGGTTTGACTCAGTGGGTGAGGCACTAATCATTAGTAAGGATGAATCCTCAAAGAGCATGGTAAGGCCTGCTATGGTATCATCATCATCACTATAGGCATAGACATCAGTTACGTCAAAAGTGAAATTGTCTAGTGGGATACCTATGCATACAGGTGGTCTAAGGGTGGTTTCCGATATTTGAGGAGAGGACCTGACTACCCTACTGGGAGTACCTCTACCACGTATAGTTATTCTTGGGGGAGGACATCCGAGGCCAAGGTTCCACATTCTTCTTTCTGCAATGATGGGCTCCACCTGTCCATCATTGTTCCTTCCAAGGCTTTCATTTCTATTGTATCCCATTCCAAGCATTATTTGTAGCCCTCTGCTGGCTTCATCCATAGGTAATGTGGGTGTGGGTTCTATATCATGGTATATCATGCTTGAAATATCTTCCTCACCAACATTTTCCCGACTTAGGTCTCCCCAATGGTAGAATCCAGAGGGGTCTTCCCTAAGGGTGTGCATGGGTGTTTCAGTTGATCGAGGTTGCCCATATGATCTAGGAGATTGTGGTAACTCTCCTACAACAAATGCACTCTTCTTCATTCTGTAGTCTCCGCATCTGTTGTCCTAGATCATGAGTTTAATGTCGAATATATCATGGATGGTAGGTGTCTCAGTCATAGAAGTGGAGGCGAGGTTAGCTGGGTCAATGTATGCAGTGGATGGGCCTTCATCATTTTTTAGCACTTGGGGATTTTATAAAACTTGGCTTCCAAGTTTTTGCAAAAGGTGAATGGTTCAGGATCCTTGTGTATAATGACCTCCTCATTTTAGTACAAGAATTTGATGCATTGATCATATGTTGAGGCCATTGCTTTCATTTCGTGGATCCATGGATGTCCTCAGAGGATATTATATGGTAGGTCGAGTTTGAGGACCTGGCAAGTAGTCTCCATGGTTGTTGGTCCCACTTGGATTGGTATTTTAATAGTGCCCTGAGACACTCTTTCTTGATCATCATATGCCCTTATAGTGATGCTCTTGTTCTTGTTAATGGAATCCTCAGTGAATCCCAAGCTCTTTAAAAGTTTGAGAGAGAAAATGTTAAAGCATGCACCTCCATCCACCAGGACCCTTTTAACTTTCTTTTTGTCGACCAACACTTGTAGGTGAAGTGCGCGATTATGAGATGGCTATAGGGGGAAGTCTTGATCAAAGAAATTAAGGAGATTCGGGGTAATGATATTACCAACCATAGCCTAAAACTATTCTATGTCAAGAGTGGTGGAGACAGTGGATGCTGCTAATGCTTCATCAAGAATTTTCCTATGGGCAGGGGAAATTTTTAACAATTCCATGATGGAGATCTGTGTGGGGGTTCTCTTCAACTGGTCGATGATATTATAGTCATAGGGAATGGCTTTTGTATTTGTAATGGGGGTCTTAGATGGCTGTGGTGCCCTGACAATGGTGACCTTTCTACCACATGTGGTGACTCCACAGCCGGTGTTGGCACCTTTGACATTAATGACCATGACCATTTCATCAACACATGTGACTATCTCTTCATATACTAGATTAGCACTAGCATATTTTTGTTTCCCTTTGTTGTTCCCCTGACTATTTGCTTGATTATGGTTTGGCATCAAATTTGTGTATATCTTAAGATCATGGTTCCTAGCTAGTTGTTCAACATTTATGATCTTGTATTCGATGAGGTCTTAGATGATATTCTTCAACCTCATGCAATTTGTGGTCATATGTCCCTTGATCTTGTGAAAGTCACAAAGGAGATTTTCATTATACCATGGCGGTTTGGTCATGGGTTCTGCGTATTGCTCAGAGTTGGAGACTTTGATTAGGTTTTCCTTGACCAATTTCTTCATTATGGACTCAATGGATTCCCTAAGAGCCATGAACTTTCACTTGGGAGGGTATTTGCCTCGGGGAGGTGGTCCTCCTTGATTGCCAAAGTTATTTATTTGGTTGGTGGGAAGTGGTTGTTGTTGTGCTACTACTGAATTAGTTTGCAAATTATTGTGATTATGATTTTGTGGTTGGTGATGAGTTTGTGTATTCTATTTAGGAGCATTTATGACCACTTTAGCATCGACCACGCTGTCATTTGTGATGTTTTTGTTCCTTGAGAATATTGAGGTTTATCATTATAATTGTTGGATGAGTGGTTATCCTATGGTGGAGTAAATGTTGATGCGCCTCCTCGCGCAGTAAGGGCTCTTTCAATGTTTAGCACCTTTGGGATTAATTGATCATATGATGTGATGCATTGCATTTTAAAGTAGAATGCCAAGTTTTCATCTAGATTAGATATGATCGTACAAAATTGTTGTTCTTCTGGAATGGTCCACTTGCTCTGATTGGCCTTGGATTGCCATCTTTGAAAGAAGGATGCAAATAGCTCTCCTTTTCCTTGTTTGAGCGTTGATAGTTCTTCCAAACTAACATCTGCACCCATGTTGAAAGCATAATTTTAAGGAATGCTTCCACAATTTTCTGGAATGTTTTAATGTCTGTGGGTAGATGAGAAAACCATTCAATGGTTGAACCAGTCAGACTATAGGGGAAGAGTCACGTTAGATATGTGTCATCGTATGCAACCTCCATGAAATGCACTTGAAATTCCCTGATGTGGTTTTCAGGGTTTTCGGTTCCATTATACTTATCGAATTTGGGGATCTCAAATCCCTTTGGGAATGGTACCATTGTGATACTTCTGTCAAATGGATAAGGGCACAAGTTCCTTGGTGTTCTAGTTGTTTTTCCTCCTTGGAGGTCCAACACTTGTTGTGAGAGTAGTTTTATTTGTGTTGTGACATCGTTGTGCAAATCGGGAGGTGGGATGAATGTGTTTTGAGGTGTTTGGGGTGTTTGATTGGTGGGAGGGGTACTAGTGGGAGTTTTTTGCAAGCTCTATTGTGCGTTCAAGGCTTGTTGATATGCCTACATTTGTGTCAACAAAGCTTGTTGTTGATCTTGCTACTGTTGTTCCAACAAATCTTGTTGTTGGTCCATCTATTGATGTTCCCATAAAGCCTATTGTTGGTCTAGTTTTTGTTGTGCCAACAAAGCTTGTTGTTGGTCAAGCTACTATTGCACCAACAAAGCTTGTTGTTTAGCTTATTGTTGTGCTTGAAAGTCTTGTAGGGCTTGTTGGTATGCTTGCTGATGAATCACTTGCAAATGTGCTTGGTATTGTGCTTGCACCTATTGATCCTGGTGTTGGGCTTGGTTTTGAGCTTGCACTTGTTGGGTTGCTTGCACGGCTTGTGCAACTTGTGTAGCTTGTTGGGCAACTCGTTGTGCTTGTGCTTGCTGAGTAGCCTATTGTGTAGCTTGTTGATTTTGTTTGAGCACCCTTTGATGATTGGCTTTCTGGATGGTTTGGATCAAGGTGATGAATGAATTCATTACATTAGCTTTTGGTGGGATTGGTGGTGGATTGGGAATGTTGCTAACCATTGGACGGGAAAAAAGGTTGTGTTGGTGGTTGGGATTTGGGTTGTTGGAGGTGTGGTTGAGATGCTCAATCCTTGAGAAGGTATGTTTCGAGAGATTTGAGGACCGACTGATGTATTGGTAGTGGTGGCTTGAATGGTCGCCACTTGTTGTGATGTTGCCGGAAAAAAGAGAGGATTCGATGTGATGCTCGAATTTCCTAGATTTGAGACACTAACGGTGGGTAGGGGGGGAAGACCCAATCCAAGAGGTGATACAGATGTGAGTGGTAATGGAGGAAAAGATGATATGCTCCCTTGAATGACGAATGAGTTAGTGACTCTTGTTGTTCCAAACAAAACACCTTCTCCTTGCGGTAGAGAAGTTTGTATGTTTAACGGATAGGCTGGTGTTGCACGGAATGAGGATGAATTCATGGGATTATGGAGGGTGACTAGGATGTATGGGTGTGATGGATTCATCGGGATAGAGTTATCCGGTGTGGTGCTGACATTTACCTCATTTTTGTTTACAAGACGATGCTTTTGTAACTCACGAAACATTGCACTTCCCTTGTTTACAATTGGTGAGGTTGGTGTGATTGTTGATATGGTTTGAGGCATTTCTTGAGTGATATTCGGAGTTGAAATTGATGTGTTTTTAAGAGACTTGTCCATACTAGTGCCTACATCAAGGTCAGAAGGGAACGAGACCCCTCCTTCCATTAATGTGCGTAAGTATCTAAAAATGGAATTGACAATTTTATGATTTTTCTGGATTGTGAACCATTTCTAGAAATTCTAATTATGTCATCCCCAAGTCCTCATTTGTGATGTCCTCTTCATAGATTTCCTCATGAGGATTTTGTGATGGTAGAGAAGAGCTTCTTGGGGGATTACTTGATCCCACAAGGTTTACTTCAGTGGTTACTTGACCCAAGTCACTGGAAGTTGATATTTCATTGATGTTTTCCATATTCCTCTTGTGTTGTGATCTTGTTTGGACCATAAAAATAGAGATCGTTTGATCTTAATCTTTAGGCCCAAAAGAGAAGAACTATGGAATTCAACGGATCAAAAGGGGTAGTGATGATGATGAGATAAATTGATGAAGTGAATGAGTGAAACTTTTGAAGAACTTTTTATGGGTTATGCTAAACTTTATGGCTTGGATTGATTTTGATGGTTTTGACTAGGTGTATTAAGTCAAACAAGATGGTAGTGAACCTGTAAACTCGAGGAAGTTGTGTTATCCTAGGGAAAACTCGCACAAGAGAATGGACTGGCTAAGTGTGTCAAGCCAACCAAGGTGATCATGAACTAGTAAACCTTAGGAAGTTGCATTATCCTAGAGGAAAATTTGTCCAAGAGATTTGACTATTTGGCTAGGTGCGTTAAGTCAAGATAGAGTGATGCTGATTTAGCCTTTAAGTTTAGCATGAATGATTTTTCTAAAGTTCTCAAAAGTTTGTTGATGGGATGAGATTTGATTGATGGAAAGATAGATGGGAGTGAAGACTTTGATCTTAGACCTTGACTTAGACATGACTCTTTTTTACAAAACCTCGATATTGAAGAACATGCTATACTTCCTATGTGAGGAAAGCAAACCTTTCAAAAAGCTCAGGATTCTGTTGATAATAAAATGCATACAAACTTGGGTTGTTTCTTGAAGCCTTCTTATAGAAATTGTACACTAGTCTTTCTCTGACTTCAAGGAGAATTTCAAGATGTTGTTTGTGAGCTTTTAGACCAATCCTTTTGAATCTTGGTTTTGGGATTTTGGCTTTTCAGGAAATCATTTGGGACAACACATGTGAGGTCCAATTTGTCTTTTATCTTTCCTTAGTGAATTCTTTTTACTAAAAGCACTTTCTTGATTATTGTTCAAACTCCATGTGTAATGTCCCACTTTATTTTCATCCCACAAGGTCCATTATGTGGAAATCAAGGAAATTAGAGCAAAAGTTTCCTAGGTTTACCTTAGTGAATACAAATGATGATAAAATCCAAGGACTTAGAAACCTCTAAGAATATGATCCCTAGGGAAAGCAAGAGTACTTAGATTCGTCAAAGGATATTTGTTTCCTCCAGGGGGTTTGAAATTCAAAGCTCTTTGTAAATGTTTGTTTTTCAATTGTTTTGAGGACCAAGCAATGCGTTTTTTTTTCATTTCCAAGCACATGTACAACCCTAGGATGAAGAGACAATATTTTGTTGGGTTCCCTCTTGGATGAATCCAGTTGCGCATATTCTATGTGGATGACTAGATGCTTGACCATATAGGCTCCCCCTTATAGTGCACACACTTCTCGGGTCAACCAAGCATTACTACCTATGAATCTCCCATGGCATACTTTTCATCTCTACAAAAAAACCGCATGTATAATGTGGGGCGGCTTCAAAGGACATGACCTTTTGCACCAACAAAATAAATAAGGATTTGGCCTTCTAAACAAGGGTTTTAATTCGGACTTTCCATTCATGGAGATTGACCCATGTGGCGAGAGACCATTGCTACCCTTCTTGTCAGAGCCAACCATATGATACTAGCTTTTGTTCCAGTACCCACTTTTATATCCCAGCTAAAAATACACTTGTCCTTAGTGTGTTATCGGTTGGGTCGTTCCCTTGGGTGAGTACTTTTTCCCACAAGGTAGGCCCGCTAAGATAAAAAAAAGCGAGTAAACATATTCATATTTCAATCAACCTTTGTTTAGAAACAAAGGGAGAACACATGCAATAAGCCTACTCACAATCGCAAGATGTTTTGTTCAATTTTAAACCCAAAATGAAGTGTGGAGGTAATTCTTTTGACAACTTAATATCACAAAAAGACTTTTGATTCTCAAGATCACCGTGAGGCGCGAGAGAAGCACATACACCTTTTAAATGATATTACTTTGTGAAAAGGATTACAAAACATCAAAAACACATGCTCATTTTAATCCTCAAAGCAGAAAATGAGTTCTTTTTAAAACACCAACTTTGAAGTGTGAGAGTTTTCCTTGTTCAATTTTTAAATCTTAAACCAAATCTAGTAGATTGTTTCTAAGGTTCTTTTTAACCTTTTTGCAAATTTTTGAAAAAGAAATTTGTTTGTTCTTTTTAAAACCCAAAAGAAAATTTAGTGTTTCTAAGGCATGAAAGTAAACAAATTCCTTTTAAAAATAGAATTAAAAATCCTTTAAAAAGTGTTGAACAACACTATAGTTTTTAAAAACACTTTGGCTATGATGAACATGATGCCATGATGAAACCTCCTATTTTGCTTTCTCCCTTGTTCTAACCTGCAAAATGACAAAAACTAGAGAGTACAAAAACAACAAATAAGTCAATAGTTTGAAAATATAAAAATTCAAAAAGCACATGTTAAAATTTAAACTCTAACTGTTTTCCATGGTGGAGTTAGTGGGTGCGGCATAGTTTGGAACAAAAGCAGTGGTATATAGCACTGTGCATTTGGCTAGGTGTAGCGCTCTGTAGAAATAGAGACTATAGATGCGGCACAATTTTTAACTAAAAATCCACGGTCGAATCTGGAAATTTCAAAAAAAATTGAGCGGGAATGCGGGTGTGGCACAATTTGGAAAAACAACGGTGCGATATAGTGTCACACCTACAAATGCAGCACAATACAGAGCCATGAGACTGGGTGTGGTGGAGTTTGAAACTGTGGATCCGTGACAGAGTTTGCAAATTCAAAAAACAGGTGTGGGAAACAAATGCGGGGGTGTTTGGAAAAGATGTGGTGCAATATAGCGCCGCGCTTGCAAATGCGACGCAATATGGAGCTACAGACCTATAACCTCCAAAACAAAATGTGAAAAACGTGATTAAAAATTGCTCAAGCCCTCCTTCTAGCACCAAAATGTGAACCCTTAAACCTGCAATTGCACAAGAACAAAAAACAAATCAACATGTTAGATCAAATGCAAACAAGAATGAAGGATTCCCCATGAAATCCATCTACTCAAACTTAAACTAGGAAAATGAAGAACAAACTAAATAAATGAAAGTAAATCCTAATTAAGTGAGCAAACTAGTGATCCCATGGGGGAATTGCTACCAATTGAAGTGTTGAAATTGGCCCTTTCCCAACTCCTAAGTTGCAATTTTGATGATTGTAGATTGATCAAATCTCCTCAATGAGATTTGAGCATAACCTAGCTATGAATTGTGAAAATGATGAATGCTTGAGTAGAAATGGGAAAAATTAGCTCTCAATGTGAAGAGAGTAACTTTGCATGAGATTGTAGATGTTGAATGAGGATAGAAGCCTCCAATTTATAGATTTGAATTTGGAAGAAAGGGCAAGATTTGGAAAATGTCGGACTAACTTTCACCCAATGGTTGAATTCCACTTGTCACCATGTGAATGGTTGATGGTTGTGCACATTTTGGCCAAAGTGCCAATAAATGCAATTAGGTGGAAATTGAAATTGAGGAAATGACATGTGAGAGGGAAAAATGAATGAAATAAATGCCACTTGGTTCAATGCACAAGGACATGTAAGAGGAGTGAATGCTTTGTTGGAAGTACTCACCCACTTGAACTTTTTGAATTCAAACTTGAGGGAATATTCCCTTTTGATTCCATGTGAGGGAAAATAGAGATTTAATAAATGAATTAAATTAAATCTATTTTCATGTGCAAGTTGCATTCTCTAGAGGATTTTAGTGATAGGGATTAACTTAATAAAGATTTTGATTAATTTAATGAGAGATTAGATGATTTGACAATTTTGACTCAAATTGATGAATTGATTTAAATCAGAATTGAGAGGAAATGATTAATTAAATAAATGATTTTGATTTATTTAACTAAGTGGGAAAATGTTAGATTAAATCAAATAAGTTTTAATTTATTTAATTTAATAAGAGGACTTTAGAGACTTTAATCAAATAAAATGATTTATTTAATCAAACAAAGATATAAGGTTAATTAAATTAAATTGATTAATTTAATCAATGAAGGTGAAAGACTTAATCAAATAAATGGTGATTTATTAAATTAAGAGATAGAAGATGATAAAAATGTGAGAGTATGATTTAGGAGGAAATGTTATTAGTAATCAGGATCAAGTGTGCTGAATCAAATTGTACATTTTCCATGTCTACATGAAGATCCATATGACAATGAATGCTTGTTCTTAGCGATTAAGGATAAACCTAATTCTACTAAATCAGAAAGACAATCAAAAGAAAGTCCTCCAGAGAAGGAGAAAAATGAGGTATAGTTATCTCTTTTGTACATGCTAAACAAGAAAATAATTTTTGGGTAGTTGATAGTGGTTGCTCACATCACATGAATGTTGACAAGAGTAAGTTTGTGAAACTTGAGAAATATTATGGAGGTTTGGTTATGTTTGGAGATGATACTAGTGCTAAAATCTGTGGGATAGGTTTAGTAAGTTTTGATGGCAAGCATCATACTGATGATGTTTACTATGTTAAGGGTTTAAGGTATAATCTGTTAAATGTTGATCAAATGTGTAGAAAAGGATATGATCTTGTGTTTAATGATGAAAAATGTGAGATTTGGAAAGGATCTAAAACATTGATTGCTACAAGAAAGAAATTCGAAGGGAATGTTTATCAACTTAAAGGTGTTGATGGATGATGTTTTATGACTCATATAAATGATATTTGGTTATGGCATAGGAGAATACATTACATGAATTTTGATAACTTGGAAAGAATTAGTTTTGTTCAGGCCATAAGAGGTATACCGATAATTACAAAGCTTGTAAATGGTATCTTTAGGAATTTCCAATTTGAGAAGAAAACAAGAAGTCATTAAAAATTAAGAGAACAATCTACTATTGGATTGCTAGATTTGGTTCATATAGAACTTTTTGGTCCTATGAGAGTGTGAAGTCTACATGGTGAAAGAGGTAGAGAATTCACCTCCTATGAGTTCAATATGTTTTGTGAAGTGCATGGTATAAAGAGACAACTATTTGCTTTGAGAACTCCTAAGAAAAATGGAATTGTTGAAAGGAAAAATAGAATAGTTCAAGAAGGTGCTAGGTCAATGATCATTGAAGTCAGATTATCAGAAGTTTATTGGAAATAAAATATTCACACTGCTATATATGTATTCAATTGAGTTAAGGCAAGATAAAATAGTACAAAGACTCCCTATGAGCTATGGCACAGAAGAATCCCTACAGTCAAATATTTCAAGGTATTCGGAAGAAAATGCTATATCAGAAGAGATGAGGAAAATTTGGGTAAGTTTGATGCAAGAAGTGATGAAGGAATATTTCTTGGATAATCCACTAAAAGCAAGGCATATAGATGTTTCAACAAAAGATTGAGGAAAATTGTAGAAATATCAAATGTGAAGGTTGATGAAACAACAAATAATTATATTGATATTGATAGGTATATATTTGATAAACATGACTGTGCAAGAATAGAAGAAGTTGTGGAAGGATAGGATAAATATGAGCAAGAAAAGTAGAATGAAAGTGAAGAAGATGCTCCAATGATGTCCCCTAGGACACCGAAATATGTACAGAGGAATCATTCAGAAAGTCATATTATTGGAGACAAGAAAAAAGCTATGTTAACTAGAAGCAAAGCTATAGATGAAGTAAATTTGTGCTTATTCTTTGAGATTGAGCCAAAGTTAGTAAGTGAAGCTTGTAAGGATGAACATTGGAAGGAAGCAATGAAAGAATAAATTTTGTAGATTACGAAGAATCAAACTTGGGAATTGGTCACAAGACTAGAAGAAAAAAATATCATTGGATCAAAATGGGTATTCAGAAACAAGCTAAATGAGAATGGGAAAGTTTTCAGAAAAAAAGCAAGGCTTGTGTGTAAAGGCTACTCGTAAGCATAAGTAATAGATTTTTAGGATAATTTTTCTCCAGAAGTAAGAATGGAAGCTATAAGGATGTTCTTGGCATTATTTTATTATAAAGATTTCAAATTCTATCAGATGGATGTCAAGCAAACATTTTTGAATGGTGAACTAGAAGAAGAGGTCTACATGGAACAATTAGAAGGATTTTAGTTAATAGATCAACCAGATATGGTGTGCAAATTGAAGAAATATTTATATGGATTAAAGCAAGCTTCTAGAGCCTGGTATGCAAGGCTAGATAAGTATCTGAGTTGATAAGGATTTAATAAAGGTACGATAGATAGTAATTTATATTTCAAGACTGAAAATGACAAAATCCTGATTGTTTTTGTATATGTTGATGACATTATCTTCGGAGGAAATGAAAATATGTGCAAGATGTTTGTGGAAGATATGAAAAAATAATTTGAAATGTCTATGTTTGGTGAGGTGAATTTCTTTCGTGGGCTACATATTAATCAATCAGAGGAAGGAATTTCATTTCACAATTTAAGTATGTGAAAGAGATGTTGAAAATATTTGGAATGGATGATTCCAAACTGGTAAGTACTCCTATGGCGACTGGTTTTAAATTGGGTAAAGATGATGATTCATCTAAGGCTGGTCAGAGCAATTATAGATCTATGATTGGTGGAATATTGTACTTGACTACTACTAGACCAGATATTATGCATGCGGTTTGTCTTGTGGATAGATTTCAAGAAGATCCGAAGGAAACACATGTTACTACAATTAAAATTATATTTAGATATTTGAATGGCACTCCAGATTATGGATTATGGTATCCTAAAGATACTAATTTTACACATAGTACTTATACAGATGCAGATTGGGCCAAAAGTATAGATGACAGAAAGAGTACTAGTGGTGGTGCATTCTGTCTTAGATGTAGGTTGGTGGCATGGTTGAGTAAGAAGCAAGATTCAGTCTCTTCGTCTACTACTGAAGCTGAGTATATTTCTGCTACATCTTGTTGTACATAAGTTTTATGGATGAAATAGACATTGAAATATATCACAGTGTTGTATGATGATATTATTTCTATCTTCTATGATAATACAAGTGCAATTAATATTTTGAAGAATCTTGTAATGCACTTGAGAATGAAGCATATATCTATCAAGTATCATTTCTTGAGAGAGAAGGTCATGGAGAATGAATTTTGTTAGAGTAAAGGTTTTAACTTAATTGTGTTAATTAAGTTACCTTTATTCCCTTCTTAAGATTTCACTTTAGTTTGCATAAAGTGACATTTAATAATTATATTAATTATTAAATGTTTTCCTATTAGGGTTTCTATTATGGTTTGCATGATCTCCTTTTATAAGGATTGATCTCATTGTATTATCATATCAATTCATTCTCTCATTCTCTCTAATATATACATTTTCAGTTTTCAGAGAACCCTTGCTTGTTTGTCTCCATCTCTTCTTTTGTGACAGGTTTTTTGCATGCAGGTGACTTTCAGGGTTTTGTGAAGTTGTATTTTCTCAACTTCTACATGGTATCAGAGCTCCAGACCTGCTACTTCTTATTCTTGTTTTGAAGATTTTTGGAGCTTCAAGGGTTTGGGGTTTGTTTTTTTTATCCAGGGCATACCTGCAATTTCAAAGCATTTTGAGCTCAAATGCACCTTGCCATTGCGTCCACAATGGTCCAAAACCCCTAAATCAACTGTTAATTCATCCATTTTGGACAAAGTCAAATTTTGGGGCAATTTTTTTTTGCAAGTATGGTCGTACGACAGTCGTCTGCGCGCCGATCAGAGAAAAACCTTGGTAATTTTTTTTTCTTCAGAATTTCTTTTGTCCAAATTTTATTTTTTAAAACAATAAAAACATTGTGAAACTTTTATTTGATTTTTTATTTCAAAAAATAAAAAAATAAAATAATAAAATTTAAAATTGTAGTTTAAGGGCTTGTCGGCCCTGGTACTAGGGTACCCGCAGGTACCTATGTCCGCAGGCCTGCGAGCCCTAAGTATGTCGACTGACGTACTTAATGCTGGCTAGTGAATTTAATGCTGGTCAGCAGTCTGACAGTATCATTGATGGCAGTACCTGCTAGGCCGTGGCCCAGTACAGGCTGGCCATTTTTTTTAAAAAAAATAATTGTTTGTTTTTTTATGTGAAAAAAAAAAGATATTTTTTTTTATGATTTTTTTTTTAATAAAATATCACACCTTTTTTTATTATTTTTTTTTATATAAATTTTTTTTTTCATTAAAATAAGCCTAGTTATGCTTTTGCGGTGATGGTTGTTTGGCCATCAAATTTAAGCCCACATTTTTGTTGTGATAGCCATATGACTGCCAAATTTAATGCAGCGCTAGCTTTTTTCCCCTTTGGACCTGTTTTCTTCCAGAGGTCGTAACTTGGGCATACGATATCATTTTTTGGCAAACGAGATATCGTCCGAAAGCTGGTTTTCTCATCTTTCTAGTGGTGTGGGTTTCATCACTTATTTTTTCTATTGGTGCATTCTACAGTCAAATGTTTGGCTGTCCTTCATGTATTTCTAGCATTTTATCCTTTGTGGGCATTTTGAGCATCATTTGTAAGCAATATTTTATGTAAACGCACTGAGATAAAGTGCCACACTATTGTACATGTATTTTTTGGGGATTTTGCACATAAGGTTGTGCCATATTTTGTACTCACACTATTTTATAAAGTGTCATGGGGGCTTGTGTAGTGCATTTGTTTTACCATCACACCTTTGTCCAGTGAGTGTCCCTCCACGATGACAGAGGATCCATATGATTCCAGCCTCATGCATGTGTGCTTTGTTTTGCACACCACTTTTTTAGTTGCAGGTGCTTTCTTGTGCACTTTCAGATGTTGTATCTTCTCCTTCATGCACTACAGGGTGTTACACACCATTTCAGTGGATCTATCAGGCTCTCCCAGTTCAACATTATGGGGGGTATTATACTGTTCATACTAATTCTTCCTTGGTTTCACCTTGGAAGGAATCTTTCATTCTCAGTTGATCAGTGTTTTAGACTATTGGTTCTTGTTCCATCTGTATCTTCGTTCCAGGTGTTTTCCTTTGTTTGCCATTTGATTCGAGTAGTGTCGTTTGGGGCACTCATGCAGATTGTTGTCTTCTTGATCCTGATCATCTTATCTTCAATGGAGGTTCTTCAGTACCATAGCAATCATCTTTCGATAGTTGTTTGCAGCTTCTTCTGCTTCAATGATGTTCTTCTTGGTTTTCTGCATCTCTTTTTGGAGTAGAGCTTTTCCCATGAGGTTTTCTCTATTTCTCCACTTTACAGAGATTTGGTTGTATTTGGGTACCTGATCTGGCCTAGTTGTCAGGACCCATGTTTGCCTTCTTGCATTGTAGTTACCTTTTCTTTTTTGCTCATGTTTGTAGCTGAACTCTTGCTCATCTTAAGGGGGGGTGTTAGAGTAAAGGTTTTAACTTAATTGTGTTAATTAAGTTAACTTTATTCCCTTCTTAAGATTTCACTTTAGTTTGCATAAAGTGACATTTAATAATTATATTAATTATTAAATGTTTTCCTATTAAGGTTTCTATTAGGGTTTTCCTATTAGGGTTTCTATTAGGGTTTGCATGATCTCCTTTTATAAGGATTGATCTCATTGTATTATCACATCAATTCTTTCTCTCATTCTCTCTGATATATACATTTTCAGTTTCTAGAGAACCCTTGCTTGTTTGTCTCCATCTCTTCTTTTATGACAGGTTATTTGCATGCAGGTGATCTTCGGGGTTTGCGAAGTTTTATTTTCTCAAAATTACAAATTCAAGCTTGAGTATGTTTCAAAAAAGGATTAGATTGTGGATATATTTACAATGGCTTTTCCTAAAGATACTTTTGATTATCTTTGAGATAAACTAGGGGTTATTGCCCCTCCTTTACAAACTAAGATGCATTTGGAGATGCATCAGTCTAGTGGATTCATGGTTCTATCTTTTTGGACTAATGCTTTTGGTGGCTACCTCTCAAGGGGAGCAAGTAGTTTTTAAGTGTTGTCATGCGTATTCTATTTTTATGTCAAAGGAAGTTTCAATGAACATATATTTTTTCCTTTTCCATTGATGTCAAAGGGGGAGAGAAAGAGCATGTGAAGAGGAAAGAAAGCTAATAAGAGAAAGAAGGTGATGATGAAGATGATCTTCTAAGGGGGAGAAGTAAAAGAAAAATTTTGAGAAGTATTTTCAAAGCTGATATGTGTCTTTGATGGTTTTTCACATCATGTGTTGCCATCGATGATAAAGGGGGATTGTTGCAAGAATGGAAAGAGTAATGAAAGTGTTGTCATTGGTGTCAACTAGTCATTGGGTTATATACTAGTTACTATTGACTGTATATGTTGAGGATATTGAGAAAATTATATATAAAGAAGGTTACAGGTTGTTAGTTGTTGGTCTAGTACTTGTGAACTATATTTTTTGTGTTCTGGCTAAGGTCTGGGAGAATTTTTGTTGGTCTATATTTCTCTTTATGGTTCTAGAATTGTGTTGCCCTGGTTCTATTGAAGATGGTTTCAGCATTTGGAAGTATCAAACTTAGTTGATCTATGTGTTTTAAACTGGTTTGGCTGACCATGTGTCAAACACTATCTTCGAAGTTGACGAAGCATGTTGTATCTATTATGGGTCCCGGTGAAGCATGTGTTTGGTTCATCCTCATTGTAATTCCACCCTAGGATGTTTGGCACTGACATAATTTGAATTTTAAGTTGGATGGCTGACTTTGTATCTTTTCAAAGTTGGATATGGTATGAATACAAAATGCACTAGCAATGAAAAGTGTACATAAGAAAATAAGGAAGATAAGTGAAAGAGAAAACATAACTTTGATGCTAATCTAAAAGTGTGTGAGTTATGTGTGTGGTTAATCAGTGTGAAGCTTAACGTTGAGTTTTTGGATTTAGTGAGAAGAAGGCAAACTCTTATCATTCATGCAAGTGGATCTGTAATTATGGTGGAATATTTTGTTGCATTGGGATTTTTGTCTCTTTGTAACAAGTCTTATTTGTCTTCTTTGTATCTCTATGGCAGTGAGCCATCTAGGTTGTAGCCCTGTGGAAAATGAGTCCTTATTCCAGATAGTGAGTCTTTTTGTAATCAGTTTTGATATTCTCTATAGTGTGAGTTAATCCTCACCATGATTTTTCCCTTATTGGGTTTTCCACGTAAATCTAGTGTTATTGTGTTTATGCATTGGCATTTGATGGTTAACTACTTAATCAATTTATGTGTTAGTTCCAGTAATTGAATTTAAGATTAAAATATGTGACAATTGATTTACCCCTCTTAGTTGTCCTATCCAAAACTAGAGGAAATTTTTCTTACATGATGTGAAAATAAAACAAAAAATTATTCAATCACGAAAAGTAGAATAGTGATGTAGGTCATGGCTTATAATGTATGAGATAATCAACAAAATTTTGAGTACTTATTGAACTATATATTTCTTACTATTATGTTTACTATTTTCCCTATCCATATCTTGTTCGAAAGCACCTGTTTTAGGATTTTATCCATCAAAGCGATTTAGTGAACTGTTTCATAAAATTATTTGGTAGACATGTATGAAAAATGTGGTGGCATAGAGAAGGCAATGAAATATTTGAAAAATACCTCAAAGAAATTTAGTCTCATGGTGATGGAATGCCATAGAAAAATTATTTGTCATGTTATTACATTACCATGAGACCAAATTTCTTTGAGGCATTTTTTCAAACATTTCATTGCCTTCTCTATGTTATTATGTTGGGATGGGTAGATGGTATAGTATGGTCTTGATTATGAGATGGAGGGGGATCATGAAATGAAGAGGGATGGTTTTTTTGATCATGAGGGGAAGATGATCATTAGATGGGGTGGAAAGTGTAATTTGAGACCACATTTTGAGAGAGATCATACAATAGAGTGGAAGAGGTACTTTGATATCAACACAAAATGATTTCATTAGATGAAGTTGTGGAGAGGGGATTGTGAGAGGGAGGATGAAGCAATATATTTCTCCTAAGATGGAAATATATCATTAGATGAGATCTAAGGGATATGTTGTTCTTGATTGGAAATGGGATCATGAGATGGAAGGAGATCATATGTTGGAGGAGAAGGGTTTCCTTGATTTTTATATGGACGGTAATCTATGTTGGCATGCTTTGGATTAGGAGATGGACATAGTTCATTTAATATTCATGGTGTCATGAGGGAGGAAGGTTTTATAGAATCTTCAACTATTCCTTTAATATTCCTTGGAGGAAGCTATTATGAGAGAAATGGGATGAATTTTTTTGGTAATAGTTGGGTGGTGCAGATTTAAAGGATGTGGGATATGAAAGTGGAATAAGAGGTGGGAGATTTCATGGATTGGTAAATTGAGGATGAGGATGAGGACCTTGAAAAGGATTTGGAAGGGAATTTTGGCTAAAGGCTTGGTTTCTATTCTTAAGGCAGTGAGTTATTTGAAAAAATGCCTCAGAGAAATGTGGTCTCATGGTGATGGAATGGAATTCCATCACCACGAGACCACATTTCTTCAAGGATTTTTTTCAAACAACTAACTCCCTTTTCTATGCTATTGCTTACTATTATTCTTTGATATATTTTTTCCAAGCATCCATAGTTTTTTGGAAATCGCCTATTTTAGGCTTTTAGCCATAGCAGGAAGGAAGTGAACTGTTTGATAAAATTCTTTGGTAGAAATGTATGGAAAATTTGGTAGCATAGAAAAGGCGGTGAGCTATTTGAAAAAATGCATCAACTAAATTGAGTCTCATAGTGATGGACATCACCATGAGACCACATTTATTTGAGGCATTTTCACAAAAAACTCATTGCCTTGTCTATGCTATTACTTACTATTATGCTTTCATATATTTTTTCCAAGAATCCATAACATAGACAAGGTAGTGAACTATTTGAAAAAATACCTCCATAAAACGTGGTCTCATGGAATTCCATGACAAGAAAATGCAATTGACAGCTGCTCCTAGTTATTAGTTATGCTATGTGAAGTAATTGCATCATTGCTTATGTTTACTTTCTGAAAAACTATATTGTAATTGAAATTTTATCATGTATCAACATCTAGTTATTACTTATGCAATGTGAAGTAATGTTGAGTTTGATATATGTTCAATCCAATGTAATCAATGATATGAATATAAAATATGCAAATCTAATAAGTACAATTCATTAGTTAAAATCTTTATTCTATTGCCTGAGTGAAGGTTTATATTGCACTCGAACTAGGAGGTGTTGTTGTGAAACCTCCAATAGTAACCTATTCAATATCCAAAATCAGATTTTAGAATACCATTCATATAAAAATGCTATTTGCATGTAATATTTATAATTGTTTACTAGTTACATACTTTAGCACTAGAGGAAGTGGGGTAAAAAATAGGTGGAGGGCCGATGAAAATAGTGTCAAACACTATGACCCTAAAATTTCATTAAAATCATCAAACTAAATTAGTTAATCTTGCATTTCAAAAAAGAAAATTAAATAAATTCAATTCAATGCACATGCTAACATTTACCTGAGTATCGAGACTAAAATCCTCATTCAAGGTGACATTTTCCATTTCCAATTGGGTAGCTACAGATGTATCCTGCGCACCAACCTCTTGACTGTCTATGGGGACATATGTATAAGCCAACCCACAAACCTAAGAAGAATGGGGTGGAAGCCTAACCCTTGAACTCTCCCCTAGCTGACGTTATACTGCAAGACTTACACGCTAGATGATACTTTGGGTTAGAGAGCCAATAGATTGTAGAGTGTCCACCTCAATACTCTCCTTCATGATGAAAGAGATAGCAATGTGCTCATAAGTTAGCCTAGTGAGTTCTTGTCTCCTTTTTCACTAAGGATCCTGATGTGCACTTGGTCTATCTTGTGCCAACCCACCACCTCTCCTCTAAAAGTCTTGCATATCAAAATAGTTGGAGATTTTTTTGAGGAAAAACTCGCAGTAGAGATTCCTCAAGAAATATTGGGGGAACTCATTATTGTTTCATGGTGGATGGTCAAAAACCATCCACCACCTCTTCCAAAAATTGTCCTTAATCCCTTGGTGGTTGCACCAATGGATAGGAATCCTCTTGCTATTAAGGTCAAGATTTTGATCTGTATGTGGGTTCATGAATAGTGAGCATAAGTCATATTTTGTAATTTTGTAATTTTTTACTTGTTTGTATGATAGTTTATCTACATAAAAATCTCTACACTCCTACCTCTTATCTGTCCAACCACTTAATTGCTTGCTAATTGCATCTACATGTGTTAACATGGCTTGAAGTGAATTTGCAAGCATTTTCAAGGTTGAACTTACATGATCATTCAACCTCGCAATTAACTCAATTACTTATGTTGTTTTCAATTTCCCCCATTAAATTTTGTTGAGTTCTAGGAGGATGTTGAGGGATTGTCGGAGGAGTTTGTTGCTATGGTTGTTCATCAAGATTTTGTTGGTGTGCTTGTTCATGAGGAGGAGAAGGATTTTGGGCAAGAGAATTAGGTGGATTTTCAACTCTTGATAATTAATGAAATTAACATCAAAAACATATTAAATCTACCTAATTGAAAAAAAATTCACAAAAAAACCAATAAAAGCTTACTCCTCTGAGCTGCCTGTCAACATGGTGACATTGTGGCGAAGAAATAGTAGCAATTAAATGAAGAAAATTGATGAATTTGAGGTCTCCACAATGTGAGTGTTAGAAACCAAGATCAGACATGCAAACTAGAAATACCTTCCACAATTGAAAAACAGAAGAATCAAAGCAATTTGCATGAAGATGTGCAAATGAATAATATTAAAGAATTAAGAAAATATAAGAGATGAATTGCTTTATAAAATCAATGTATGCATAACCCTAAAGGTAAAACCTAATTTTGAACTAAAATTAGCTCAACTAAATAAAGCTTACTTATTAATTAAGTAAACTAATTATTACCTAAGTAAACTTAATAAAGTGATTAAATAAAATTACACCAACACCCCCCCTTAAGTGCAACTTAGGGAGACTGAAAAAACATGCAAATAATGAAAGGATGGGTCCATGAAATTTTGAATGGGTCTCGGCTACAAGGCCATGTTAGGTACCCAAGTACAAATGCAATGAATGGGAAAGGGGAGAAAATGCAGTGGGACAAACCCCCCCCCCCCCTCAATGAGATTACCTACTACAAAGAAGCACTGGAAGAACATTGGTGGAGCAACACTGGAATCTTGAATCTGGCAAGCAAGGAAAACTACCTTTGTTTACAAGAAACCATATGAGATTCGCTAAAGGACTCAGACATAATCATGATAAAGAAACAATAGACCCGATGCCAAAGAACACTGAAAAACTCACAAACTGGAACAACCCTGGAATATATGAAGCAACAGTAGATGAATAAATGATGCCCCCCATAAGAGGGAACGCTATGATGAAAGAATCTGTAAGCTATGTGTATCTCGATGCCGATGCCAAACTGTGACTATAACTGATCCATAGGAGCAAGTACCATGAAGATTCTAGAACATTAATCATTAAATGAATGGTCCTCAAACTAAGATGTGACCCGATGTGAATATGATATGATTTAAGATCATTAACCATAGGCTCTCAATTTGAGATGTGAATTGATGCGAACCAAAATGTGTCAAGCTATGAGCAAGATGTGGTCAAAAGAAACTACAGAATCTAGATACAACTCATGTGAGTTGTCATCAATATCAAGATGAGATCAAAGTGCATACCATGCAACTACACTCTAATCAAATTATTATGCAAGAAAACCCCCTAATGGAACTTTATAGAAGTTCATTTATTACAATACCCCATGATTGTAAAAGGAGAACATGCAAAACATGCATAAATCAAAGAGAAAATGAAAACCTAATGCATGCAAACAAGAGTGCATGCACAAATCAATGTTCACTGCTACCTCCATGATTAAAATTGACCTCAGATCTGTGTAGAGGACTGAATTAGCTTTATGGTGCCACTTGAATCATGAAAAAACTAATAACTGAGGAAAAAGTTATGCCCTCTGAAGCGAAAACTTCTTCATTTGACTTCAAAGGCATGAAAATAAATCTAGAGAAAAATCTGGAAAAAATACATGCACCACTAGATTAGGCTCGGAACCAGCTTTCCAATGCTATCTCATTTTCAAAAAACAGACTTCATATGCTCAAGATACAACCATTTTACTAAATATGCTCATTTAGGCTTTAAACCAAATATTTTATTAATTTAAAGATTAAAAAATTAATAAAATATTCATCTTTACCTTCATGGCATGAAAACTAAGGTAGCACAAAAATTGAGAGGGCATGGAAATCAAGGAAAAATGGCATGAAAATCGAGGCAACTAAAAAATTCTCTATTCACAAAAAAAATATGGCACAAAAATTGAGGCGACCGTACAAATTCGTACAATCATTCAGATTTTTATGGCAATGTTTTTTAAAATCCCCAAAACATAAAAAAATAAATTTTCAGAAAACCTTATCATATTTTATATGAAAATAGGGGTTTTTAGGCTTTTTGAGTGCACCCATGAGGTTCGTTTTGCACCAACATTCACCATTTGAGAGATCAAGGCCAAAATTTCTCAAAAAATAATGGAAAAACCCTCTGATCTGGCAAAAAATAATCGTAGCTTCAAACCCTCACAGATCTAATAAATATAGATGAAAATCAATGAAACAAAAGCCAGTCCTAAAATTTTCCAGTGCTCTAAATCTAATGGAGATGCTCGATCTAATCCAAAACGCTCTAGAAATAAGCTCAAGGTATGAAACCCTTGAGGAACCCCGAACGTGATTTGCAATGATTTTTTCCAAAACCTGAGAAGGCGCTGAAAATCAAGGCTCTGATACCATGTTAGAAACCAAGATTAGACATGCAAACCAGAAATACCTTCCACAAGAGAAAAACAAAAAAAGCAAAGCAAATACAAGAGATGAATTTATTTATAAAAGCAATGTATGCATAACCCTAAAGGTAAAACCTAATTTTGAACTAAAATTAGCTCAACTAAATAAAGCTTACTTATTAATTAAGTAAACTAATTATTATCTAAGTAAATTTAATAAAGTAATTAAATAATTAATTACACCAATAGTGAGCGCTCCTTGGAAGGTTTTGCAAGCCGCAAATGAAGAAATATGACAATCTAAAATGATTTTGATTTTCTTTTTTTTTCTTATAAAGAGTCATAATGCGCTCGTGTTATGTCTTTTCAAATTTTTTTTAAAAGTTGGCCACAATTTGACCCCCCAAATTTTTGCACCTGCCCAAAAGATCAAGGCTAGATTGGATGTGATAGAGATGGAACATAACAAAGAGGTTGAAATGGGTATAAGATAATGTGAAAATAAGAACATCTTCTTGAAAGAGCAAGGTGAAGAGAAGAAAGGGAAAAATATAGAGATTTGGCAAAGAGGACAGCGAAAAGAATAATGAGAAAGTGCAGTTTTGCAACCTTGTGATGGAAAGGGAATGTAAAGAAGAAAATGTGGGAGAAGCCCACATAATTGCAATTAGAATAAAGGAAGAAAATAAGACAAGCATAAAGAAAGAATGGAGGAAGAAAGAGGAAAAAAGGTCACTATGGACCATAGAATTAATGATAATTTTAAAGACTTGGTTTTATTTGAAGATGTTGTGTTTGCAAGATTTGGCAAAGACAAAGAAAATGGTGAAAAGAAGAAGGATATAGAAAAAAGAGAGGTATAATTTAATTAAAATAGTGATTATTTACATGCAAAAGAAGTATATGAAGTTGTAGCAATTTTGAAAAGGATTTTGATAGTACTAGATTTGAAAAAGAGAATGATGGAGAATAAAATAATCTCTAGTTGAAAGAGGAGATAAAGGAATTATAAAATTTACTTGAGTGACAAATAATAAAATAAAATGATGAAAATAAAGAGGTTGCAACTGATACATGCTTGCTTGAAGGATAAAAACTTGCAACAGTGAGCAAGGAGAAGGAAATAGAGGTAATTATTAATTTATCAAATTTTGTCAATTTCGCTAATGAAGCTAATTTTTATGAGGGTGAAATGGTAAAACAAAGTGAAGAAAGTGAGATGGTAAGGTGTAGTAATAGCAGGTTACAAACTGAAATAAAATAAGGTATGATGACTTTTATTGACATAGAAGAAGGGAATGAAGGAGAAATAGGTGAGAAAGATGTGCAGATATAATTCATTGATTTTTTATGAATTATTAATGCTGATTTGTGTACAAACATCATGAATGATAAGATGGAATGGAAATGTGAACCATGGTATAGTGAGGTAAATTTCATGAGGGGGAGAAAGATAGGAAAGATGAAGGAAGAGACATGAAGTTTTAGAGAAGGGTGAAGAAGGATGAATTAAAGGGAAGCACATGAATCTCAAATGTTCATGAGTTTCAGCTCATGGAAAATTTCACTTACCCTAGGTGTTTGATGCATGAGCGTCCAAGTGTACTAGGCAATCCTACATCTCCAAAAAAAGATTTTATTTTATTTTTATTTTTTTGTATGATTTCTAGCTACAGGCACTTTTCAAGCACCTAGTTTGGGAACTTTCAGAGAATGAAAAACTATTTATTAAGTTGGCAATATATTTTAATGTTGTAATCTTGTCAAAGGGTGAAAAATGGGGCCAAATAAATGTGACTATTATTTTATTTTTTGGCTCAAAAATTATAATTTGGTGAATTGTATGGTGCACATTTAATATGGTTGAAAAAACCAAAAATATGTAAAAATTGAAACATAACACCCAAAGTTGAGAAAAATGAATTTTTGGATATTAAATAATGACCTGGAAGATAATTTTATGTACATGTATAGTAAGGAACCAATTTTGGGTGCCAAACATTTTGAGAGTTATTGGAGAAGGGAGTTACATTTGTGCATGCATTTTTTCCAAAATTGTAGGTAGTGGTTGTAGGAGGTTTTCAACACCATATAGGGAGTGATTTGAAACTTTTAATTTATAACTCTAGAAGTTAAAGAAAAGGACATCACACCCAAGTGTTGGAATGAAGAAAATTTGATGAGGGGTTTTCAGTAGTGAATTTGCAAAAAGGGGTTGCGAGAAAAATCCCAACATCCCAGGAAGAGAGAAGCAAATACTCAGAGGTGCATTTCTAGGATTTGTTTGTTGATTTTTATGTGATTTGGTTTTTGTTGATATAAAAAATCATTGTAAAGAAAAACCAATTTGAATATGATGGAATTGGCTTGCACTAAATATGAGTTTATTTCATTAAAATTAATTGAAAATTCTTGCACATTGTTGGAATGGGGAATTTTTAGTTTGAATGGCTGCTTGGATGAGTTTTTGACAAGACCTCCCATCCTTGTATTGCATTAGATGGTATCATAGTAGGTTAGTCTTTTTTGGGTGTGAGATGTGTTGAGAATGAGTTTGTTACATGAGTCTTGTAATTAAGAGATTATGTTGGCTATTCTCTAGCAAAAATAAGGCCAAGTAGAAGGTGTTGCCCCTTTGACATTGGTTTTGGAATTGATGTCAGGTTGAATGTTTAACTTGGCACATATTGAGGTGATACACATTGGTATATATATACAGGTTTGGCATACATTTGTGGATTTCATTGAAGGTTTAGTGTTGTTTGATTGGTGTTAAATTTTATTGGATGGAAATGTTCTTTTGTTATAAAGGAAACATATATTTCTATGTTTATGGGTGTCTTTAACATTGAAAAGTCATTGAGACAACAATTCTTGTTGAGGCAGCAATATTTGATATGCATATGAGTTTTTCTAGACCAACACATGAGTCTTGGTCATTATGAAGGTTGGTCACTTTCATAAAAGTGAACAAGGTGGACTAACATATATCATTTGGGTATTATGATGTTTACATTGACACAATGATAATTGTGTTGATTTGCAAAGGAAACATAGTTGAGTAGGAACACCAACATTATTAAGTGGCTCAAAGTGAATGCTTTTTTAGTGAAGGATATCGACACTATGATTGTGCCCTAATAGTTTTCATTTGTTAAATACAAGGAAGTTTATTCATAGCTGATTTAGGGCTTGGAGAGCTTCATTAAAATGGTAGTATAGAAGCTTGGTGAAGGAAGGAAAATATGGAGGATAGTGTGGTTTTGCAGCTGGTTGTTCAAAAAGTTGTTTCCATGCTTAAATGGTAGTTATGGTTTTCAATTATGAGTGTATTGGTAACCCATATCCTTACTCTCTATGGTATTTGGTTAAACAGGAAATAGTTAAGAGAATAAGGTCATTCTTTTTTTTGATGGTCGAGTTCTTCATGTAGATAACAGTCGGGTTCTCTTGTTCCATAGTGTATGCTATCTACCTTTCTTTCATATTCATCATGGAGTTTGAAAGTGTTTCTTATCTTTTGGCACATGGACTTATATTCTTTTGTATTCAAAACCCTATATCTTTGGCATATCATGGTAATTTCTTAGTATGGTTGATGTTGTTTAAATGGGGGTTTACACCATGGTTTTATTGCTGATTATATGTCAATAAAGTATCACAAGGGTATGCAAATTGTTTAAGTCAAGAATCTATATGTTTTGAGTCTTTAGATCTTAATGCTAGGGCATGGGGTTTAAATCATTATATATATTTATTAAAATCCTTTACATAGGCTATGTCTTGCGAATATGAAGTCTACTTGAGGGCATGTGTCTATTATTTAATATGTACTCACAATTTTTTGGTAGTGTCGATTATGTCTAAAGAATAGTTATTCTCATAGTATGTTAAGTGTGTTTTGTGTTAAATGTATACACACAACTTGCATATTGTATCGACCATGGTAAAATGTAGGTTAAAGTTTTTAACACAAAAGCATCTCGACGACACTTCAAAGGAATTATGAAACAATTTGAATAGATTTTGAAGGTTACATTTGATAGTTTTAATGTGTGATAGATGGTAGCATTATGTGTACTACTGATTGTTTATATAAATAGTGATTTATCATTATTATTGGTTTGGTGCTTTCACAAAGATATCATGTTGAATTTTTTAGTAGAATTCTGAAATGTTGTTTTGCAAAACTTTATGCAGAATAGTGAAGTGTATAATATGATACATTTTGTGTTTTTGAAGATTCCAATTCAATGAATCTTTAGGACATTGAAATTGTTAGGATGGAAAGAATAAATTTTATGCAATGAAATAGGGTAACCCTCTGTAATTGATTTATTCATGTTTGATAATGTGTTGTATGAGGTCATGTTAGTGAGACAAAGATTGACTTTATTCTAGTGAGGAATAATGTAGCTAGCGAGGCTTTGCTAGTGAGGCATTTTGTAGCCAGTGAGGCTTATGTTGCCAGTGAGGTGTTTTGTAGCCAGTGAGGCATTTTGTAGCCAATGAGGCTTTGCTAGTGAGGCATTTTGTGGCCAGTGAGGCTTTACTAGTGAGGAATTTTGATTAAGCCAGTGAGTCATTTTACCGAATGCTTTTTCATCCCTATGAGGATTTTCCACTCATGGAAAACAACTATTTTATGGTGTGATTTCCTTCTTCTGATTATCTTTGAGTTTGCTCAATTATTTCAAATTTAATTGCTATGATGTTACATTCAATAAATGAATGTTTTTATTATTGAAATAACATGAGCATAAATTGGTACAAATTCATTAAGACAAATTGAAGATCTACGTATACTCTTTGTGATGAGTCAAGTTTGATAGATTTACATACATGATGGTGCACTTGATAGTTGAACTATTCTAATCTTGGACTTTATAAGGTCAAAGTTTTGAAAGATTAATTCAAGTTTATTTGAAATTTGTCATATCGTTGATTCACCCCCTCTTAGTGGTATCGTACTACAACAAGTGGTATTAGAGTCATACCCTTGCATATGTCTAACCAACTTAAGGGGTTCTTGGTAGTGGAGTACTCATTATGGTAAAAAGTAAAAGAAATAGAGGAAAAAAAATACTCAACATAATATTGAACAAAAAATACCCTCTAAACCTAGTTCAAAAACTGATTATGTAGAGAAGAGTGTCAACATAGAAGAAGATCCCTTTGTGAGTGACTTTGAACAAGAGTTTGATGAAAATAAATATGAAATTTATTTTGAAGGTGGCCTTATTTATACCCTTAATGAGATTGAGAAAGTCAAAAAGGAGAATCGGAGTCTAAAGTTGCAACTGGAAAAGTCTAGAAAAGTTGAAGAAACAACTTGCATGAAGCTAGAAACCATAGTAGAATATTGTCAAAACATAGAGGTTGAAGTGTTGTCTATAAGAAAACAACTAGAGGAAAACTCTTTATTAAAAGAAAACACTGTTAAAGATGAGTTGATTGTCAATCTGAAATTAGGAATTGAAGAAAACAAGAGGATAGCAAATATGACAAGGTCTAATTTGGAAGTAAAAATAGGTGAATGCCAAAAGCTTGAAGGAGAAATAGTTTCTCTAAGGAAAGATCTTGAGAGTGTTAGCAAGTATTTAGAAAAGAATTAGAGCTTTGATGAGAGCACCAACAAATTGAATGAGATGTTAAGAAAGAAGAAACATCACAAGGACATTACTAGTGTGGGCTTTGTAGAAGGAAAGCGTTCTGGAGTCAGAAAAACACCAAGAACAAAGATAGATTTAAATTATCATGTTGTTGTCCCTAAGATAGAAGAAAAGAAGAAATAAAAAATTAAGACAACTGACAGTAGACAATTCAAGGACTTCAATAGAGGAAGAAGAAGTAGAGAAAACAAGTTTACAAAATTTCCACCTACTTGGCAAGATCAATCGATAAGGTACACATTCATTTTTTGGTTATTGTTATTCATGTAATGGTTATGGGCATTGTGGATATAAAATCCTTTGAGCTCCCTTTAGGTTGGTAGTATTATCTTGTTTGGATTATGCTCACACCCCATATATTTTCATATCTTTTGCCCCCATTATGAAGATCTTTGCCCGATGTACCACGTGTCCACCGTGCGCTCCTCGCAATGATTTCTTCCTTCACTTTTCTGCTAAGCCCCACCATGCTTCCACATGTCAACAACATGCACCTTTGAGGCTTGCTTCCCTTCACTTCTCTATCAAGTTGTGCTTGCACGCCACGTAGCATCTTTCTGCGTACACCTTTTTTGGTAGGCCCCCATAGTCAATGTAAGTAAAAAGACTTCTCCACATGTCTCCTCCATGGGGATTTCATCGGAGGTAAAGAAGAAACAAGTGACTAGCCCTGCCATATTTCCACGTGTTCTAACTAACTTCCCGGGCTAGCGACACATGTCTGTAGGGGAGTGTGTTGATTCTATGTTGGGACCGCTGCCATCATTTGCAGGTATTGCATGTGGCTCAAAGGAAACTACATTCTATGGTATGCATTTTTTTCTATTGCAATAGCCTAGGGAAAACATTGCAATAGACAACATTGCTCTTGCCTTGGAATATTTTTCGGTTACTAGCTTTCACGCAGTGGGATCATTTTCTATAAATACTACTTCTTCCTTCTGAAAATGAGTTCAGAACATACATAAATTAGGGAAAAGACACCAAGCCTTTTGTATTGTTTTAAATTATTGTATGAGAACTCACAGAATGTGCCATTGTTTAGCCTTTTTGTTTCTTAGCTATTTGATGAAACATTATATTGTGCCATTATTGTACTGGGTAGTTTATTTGCAAAAATTCTATAATTCCAATATAATTTTGTTGATTTAGACCATGTCTTAAACTCTTCTTTTTCAGTAAATGTATATGGGAGTTATTTTTTATTATTTGATAAATTATTTAGGTTTTCATCTTTGATTTCTATTATTCTAAGGCATAACAGATTGTTGAACGACCCTTAAATCCCAACCAAAAGATAGATTTACCATGCCCACAGCTACATCTTGGTTTATCACCTTAGTTAGATATTTATTTTATATATCTATTTCCTTTTCCCTTTCCAAACCTCAAATTACAGAAGAAGTTGACTTCTTTAAAAACCTAGAGGTTACTCAATTTAGCACAATAGGTTCCCCCTTTAACTAAGTTTTCCATAAGGCTATTTCTTGTCAAATTTTGGCATCAATAGTTTCTTTTTATAGCACATCCAGTGGGATAGTTTTAATGTACTTAGACCTAAAGTGGGTCTATGAGCCATCGACCTATTACTCAATCCCAAACAACAAATAACCATGGCTTGCTAGTACCACCGCTAGTAACATCATGAACTAGGACCCATCCAGTAAATGTTCTAGTCCCTCCACCATCCATGTTGCCAATTGCTAACCAAAATTATGTGGCATGGGATGCCAAAATTCCCTTTATAGCATTAGTAGCACCTTTCATCTGGGCCCCTATCCCAGTTTCTACTTTAAAATTTGTACCAAAATTCACCGGAGATGGCTCGAAGACACCATCTAAACATCTGCAAGATGTAGCGGACATATGTCTAGTGCATGGTGTGACTAATCAAAACATAGCACTGAGGCTACTTATAGCCTCTTCCAAAGGTAAGGTGCTAGATTAGTACTGCACTCTGCAAGCTAACATTATTGGTACCAAGGATCAACTCAAAGATGCTTTCTACAAAATATTTTTGAATGATGGAGATCGGTCTTTTCTATATCATCATTTGGCGACCATAAACTAGGCCCCATATGAAGCCATGACTGACTTCAACACCCAAATGCACACAACTTGGCAGAGGATCCAAGCTGCTATTCACCTACTGACTGAGTTGGCATTCATGTTCTATCTAAAATCCATCAATGTCGACATCTCAATGATGATCCAGCCCCTTGGCGGAACGACTCTACGGATGCATACAATGTCATTGTTAAAGTAGAGAATAACTTGATCGACACCAGAAAGCTATCGCCTAGGCTCACTATGCTTATATTTCTAGAGATATCAGTTCCTACCTAAGAAATAGCATCTACCAGTGTGCCTGCTCCTCCCCAATCTATGTACACATATCTGAGTGTGCCACATAATGTCACTTCTACATCTAATCCTTCAAGGGACGAGATGAACGACATCAAGGAGTTACTATAAAGTATCTCAAATAAAGTAACTACCATCAAGAGCAATCAGTCCATGCCTTTGAAGATAGCATACCAAAATTACCAAGGTGGAAGACCTTCCTACCAATAGAACCAGTACCAAGGAGGTACATGCACGAGTCTGCAAGCTCAATCAAGTAATCAGATGGTTATAATAATGAATCCATTACCTAATGTCCCACTGAGTTCAAATAGAGAATTGGTAGTGGGGTAAAACAATCTCACTGACTATATCAACCCCTAGTGCTATGTTCCTTAATGTGAATGGATTGTTGGTGTATCAATCAATAGGTACACTAAAATCACATTATTATTTTTTTGTAAATTGGCCTCCAATTAATCAAAATATTCTAATCCAAACTCATTTCAAATGGGGAACATTTGCATATGCGAAAATTCCCTTCGGCCTCTCAAATGCGGGAACCACCTTCTAGCGGGCAATGGATATCAATTTTAGGGATTTGATCAATACAATCATCTTAATATACTTGGATGATCTTATAGTATTCTCTAAGCATAAGGATGATAATTTTCACCACCTTGAGCTAATCTTTGAAAAATGTCAAGAGTTCAGGATATCCCTGAACCTGAAAAAATGTGTTTTTGGAGTGCTACAAGGCAAACTATCGGGGCATGTAGTGTCCAAATATGGAATTGCAATCAATACGGAGAAGCTAAAGGAAATCAAAGAACTTCCCCTTCCAGTCAATAAGAAGGGAGTTCAGTCCTTTCTGGGAAAGGTAAATTTTGTGAGCAAATTCATTTATGATTTTGTAGTGATAATTAGACCTATCACCCTAATGCTAAAAAATGATCAATTGTTTAAATGGAGAAAGGAAGCTAGAGAAGCCTTTGAGAAGGTTAAGGATTTTATTTCTTCAGCTCCTATACTGGTAAATCCAGACCTATTAAAGGAAGTTTCATAATGTATGTGTTCAGTAGCAAATCCAACATCGCTACTGTTTTGACCCAAAAGGATGATGAAGGAAAGGGAGAACATCTGATAGCATTTCACTTCTAGACCTTAAAGGATTATGATATGAACTACAACTTTGTCAAAAGGAAAGAATTTTCCATTATTAAGGGGCTCAAGAAGTTATGACACATCAGATATTGCAACAAGCTGATTGTATATGTCACACATTCTAGTGTGTGTGAGTATATCATGGAGGGAGAAATCATTGAAAAGAGGGCCAATTAGATCACTAAGATCCTCAGATATGATATTGAGGTTAAGCCCACAAATACCATCTAAGGAAGAGGATTGTGTGAGTATTTGGCACAAGATGAAGAAATAGTAGTTGAAGAAGAGCAACCCAAACTTTTTCTAACAAATGAACTCAAGTTCGAAGGCTGCTGGCTAGCAGACAAGGTAAGATTCATGGATACCAAAAAATATCCACCGAGCCTTCCTTCTCAGAAGAGAAGATTCTATAGACTGTAGATAGCGGATATGCACTTATTGAAGGGGTCCTCTTCTAAAGGAAATCAATGGTGTTCTATTGTAGTGTGTCACCACAGAACAGGCAAGGAAAATTCTTGAAACTTTCCACAACAGTCCCACGGGTGGAAGTTTCTCCACAAGGACCACTATAGGTAGGAAGGCTAGGGCTCCTCGTTAGGCTACTCCAAGATGGCCAACTATGAACAAACCATTGAGGACTCTTCACAACCACCAACCAAAAGACTATCAGCCCGATGGGCAAGAACTTGGCCTACCCACACCCCCGGTTCATCGAGAACGAACTTCCTTCTGGATAACTGGTAGAACATCCTAACCTGGGGTCCTTCCTCCGCTCCAACGGTCCTTTCCTCCACCCACGAGCTCATTTTCTTTCTTCTTGCCTAGCCAAACCCCACCGACCATATATTCCTTAGATCAAATGGATGGTTTCTTGCTAAGCATGCTCAGCTCAGGTAGTCTCCTCGTTCTTAGCTCAGGTAGGCCGGGACAAGCTATTTCCATCCGGGGGTGTAAAGGATGGCTTCTTGGGTAGTTCACTCTTTCGGGTAGGGCTCCCCACCTCCGGTTATTGCTGTAAGTGGAAGGCCCATTGGTAGCTCCTCAATCAAATGGATGGGAGGGTAGCTGGATGGTCCAGCTGAAGAATCTCTCTTGCCTGGGGAACTATATAGAACTTGGGGGCTGGCCACTGGATGGAATTCAACTAGTTCGGATGCCCCGATTGTTAGATAGTATTCTCCAGCAAGCTCACACGGTCCAAACAAAATAGAAGTAGTTCTTCGCAACCTCTCTAGAAGGAAGGGCACTCCTCTTTCCCGGCCCATAGAATGAAACTGTAGGAGGACCCCTACCCGGCCTACATGGTGAAGGATGGAAAACTGCAATAGCATGATCTCTAGTCTGGGCCCCACAACGGTAGATTAGTTCTATCAAATCGACAACTCCAGCCTAAACCCCCGGATAGAGAATAACGGCAGGGGGTGCCGATGAACCAGGGGTGTAAAGGATGGCACGTATGGCCTCTAAAACGTCACAAGTGGAGGTGGGGGATGGAGCCTTTCTTTCCTCCGGCTAGAGTTATAAGGAACTCAACTCACAACTATAGCTCCCTTAAGCACACCCTAGATTGGTAAAGGGCCTGTAGAGCTCCCCAGTTGCTCCATCCTCACCCGTTCTCAGAGACAAAACAGTTCTCGCATCCAAGGGAGGGAGACTAGATTCTCTTTTGAACTAGACCGTGGGCCATCCTTCACCCCCAGGCAAGACAATAACTCCCTGGGTGAAGGAGCATGCTTTCATTTTCATCAGAATTCAACTAGTTGGATTGTTCGAAATGAAGGCAATCAACTCAAATCAAGTTAAGGATGGAGTAATCGGCCTCTAAAACATCGCAAGCTACCAGAGGTGGGGTCTAACACGTCGCCCAGGGAGTAGACTTCATTACCATCTATTTGGAGGACAAGCATAGACTATCTTCCCTTCCCGCTATAATCCCAACCCATCCCCGTGTGGGTAAGCTGGTTCTGGAAGTAGCTTTATAGAAGGTGTTCAGTGAAGGCTGAGTTAGACTAGTCTTCCTTCCGGGAGTAGACTATCTATGAAACAGGGAGGGAGCCCTTAGAATTGTAGGGTCTGAGCTAGGATGGGAGGGAGATAAAGGTCTGGGTGGGAGGAAGGCAAGCCCAAGGGATAGATAGTGGCAAACAGCAAGAGAAAAATGAGTTAGTTGCATCCGATAGCTGGCTTCTCATGTTGTTCGAGAACAAGGATCTCATTTTCGGGCTGTAAGGAAGGCAAGCTCGAGGGATAGTTCAACCGGTGGCTAGCCTAATCACTCACCTTTATGGAGGGAGCTCCTATAGGGGGTTCAATCAGGATGGCCGGTGAGGAAATACGCCGCCTTCTATTTTTCTATTCCAATTTCTATTGAAATCGAGATGGCTAGTTATAGTCAAGGAGAAAGAAAGAAAGTTAGCTATTAGATCAAGTTTACCCGGTTCCTTCTAGGCATAGCTCCAGAAGCAGCCCTCGCATCAGGGAGTTCTAGAGTGGGAGGAGCAGTTAGCCACCCTCAACTAGTTAACAATTCCACATACAACTAGAATAAGGAGGGCTACCAGGCCGGAAAGGGGAGATACTGTCCGTGATCCATGGATCTCCACCAGCCGATATCTCTCGCTGGGAAACCGTGTACCACTCCCTATCGGGGGGAGGAGGAATAAACAAGCGGCACTCCCTATGGGGCCGATAATCAAAATTATGTGTGCTAGATATTTCTAGCCTATGCTATTTAACAACTCATACTCTTTGGTTAAAGCCTACAAGGAATGCCAATTCTTTGCGCCAAGAAGGAAAAACTCAGTGATGCCTCTCAACCCAATAGTGGTTGATGAACCCTTTGTGCAATGGGGCCTTGATTTTATTGGGATGATTAATATCACTTCTAGTGTGGGACAAAAATGGATCCTCATGGCTACAGAATACTTTACTAGGTAGACCAAGGCCATGCCCCTGAAGAATGCAATGGAACCAAAAATTGTGAATTTCCTCAAGGAACTGGTAATAAGATTCAGGCCACCAAATAACATCATCTCTGACAACAACAAGGATTTCTTGGGTTCTAAGGTATGTCAATTTGCACTCGTGCATGAAATATTATTAAAAATTTCTTCAAACTACTACATGTAGGGAAATGGCCTAGGTAAGTTGACTAATAAAAAATTGGTTTGACTCATTAAAAGAATTAGGTCACATCAAAGAGAGTGGCACAAAAAGATCTGGGCAGCACTTTGGGTAGACCACATAACTCCTAAGCAAGGCCTCAAGACCTTGCCATATGATTTAGTATATGGGAAAGAAGCACTATTGCCCATCTCTATGGAGATTCATGCGCTATAGTTTCTCAAATCCCTAGAGGTTGAGGAGAATGGAGCCATGGAGGTCTGGCTACCTGAGTTACTGGAAGTATAGGAAAAAAGAGAAAAGGCCCTAGCAGCCATGTCTAACCATCAACAAGTGGTGAAGAGGTGGTTTGACAAGAAAACCTCAGACCAAGGTCTCAAATGTGGAGACCTAGCGCTAAATTTTAATGAGAGGGTCATAAATCCTGGCCAACATAGAAAATTCAATAGTCTATGGGAAGGCCCATTTAGAATAATTTAATGCAAGCAACACAACACATTCAAATTAGAAAATATGGAGAAAGAGGCATTGGGGATTCTGGTTAACGAAATCCACCTCAAATTGTTCAATTAAGATTTATTAATTGTTCTACCTATGTAAATATGTAATTATTGTAAATTTTTCTTTGTGTTCTTTTGTTTAGCCAATCTTTCCAAGGAACTCATATGCAAAAAATTGAAAGCTAACTCATATGCGAAATTGAAAAGGTACTCAAAGAAGTGGAGAAAAGGGAACCCATGATATAGAATAGTAGAAAGAAAAAGAGACAAAAATTTAGTAAAATTTGTATATTCATTCTATAGTATTATATGCTTTGAAATTACACTTCCAAAATGGCTCAGAGGCCATACTTTTAAAAAGTATATCCATATACTATGCATTTTTTATATACGGTAAAAAGACTTGTCTAGGCATATATATATAAAACATATAAAAAGTGTTGAGAATTAAATAGTAGGAGCAGGAGCATCATCAACAACATATGGAATAATAGGAGCAACAAGATTGTTAACCAGGGTAGTAGGATCAACAACAACAATGGGAGCATTAACATCAGTGACGAACAGTGGTGGAAGAAACACTAGGTCCCTGAAATCAGTGTACCACTCTACATCATATAACAACACCACATTGTAGTAGCATAGCAGGAGTGGCAGGAATGAGTGACCCTCTGGCAATGCTCTTCATGTGATAGAATGTAGAATCCACTCAAAAATTGTAGCCATGGCACCAAAACATCCTCTTCAATATGTTTCTGGAGGTTGCTCGCCGTTGGGATACCTAGGCCATACACTGTATTCGCCATAATCTCTCTGAGATCGCCATGGTATCACTTCAATAATATTTCCAACGTGAGTCATAGAACCATCAACTTAGGGACCTTTATATCAAGAAAGGACACAACAAAGTGAGAGAAATCGTCGGTATTGACCTTATACTTTTCTTCATACTCTATGCAGTCCCTACCCAATATCCATTTCATTGCCATGATAGCCAATGAATTCTTGTTCTTAGTCATTCATTTCAAGCGCCTATTAGAAACTTCACCTAAGAAGGATATCTGAGACTTATTGCAAGTAAGCCTAATAGGAGTATTCATGAAGCCTAATTCTATCCAACACCCAAGTTCTAATTCTTCCCAATTTCTAAGTATGATTTTGTTGTTGTCTTGGGGTCTATTTATAGAAGTGTCTGAGGTACCTGCATGCCATAAGCATGATGCTAGTCGATTACTAACTCAAAAACCCTGCCAAGAGTCGACTCGAAATTCCCACCCAATTGCATTCGCCATTTATGAATTATTGTGTGCGAGATTAAGGATAGGTAATTAATTAGCACAAGTTGGTGGCAGTCCCAAGTGATCACCCATACAAAATGATGTTGATGTGTCACGATGCAAGCATGTTTCAACCTTCGAGGAAAAAATCAAATATTTTCAAGTACACATTGCATATTTTTCTTAATCATTCTTTTAGGATATTAATTTCCAAACATGTGAGAGGTTTATATGCTTGCAATCACTGACTCAATTTCCCAAGAAATCATGCCAAAGGACATGCTTACTATTTGTCATTATGAATTCTTGTCTTTTCAAAAGGGAAATAAATTCATTTTGCATGAGAAAGGGAGTTGGAGGTACATGTCAAATTTAATGTAAAAAGGCTACCGTTGTTTCTAACTTCAGTAAAGAAAAATATAAGTGTTGCATGCGAAAGAATAAATAGTGTGAAAGCTTCCTGAATATGATATCCAATGCAAAGAGTGTTAAGTGAAAAATTGTTGAAGAACATAAGAGGTATAGAAGCAGCCAGGTTCAGAGAAGTAATTATTGATGATGAACTTTTCTTGAACAAATAGAACTCAAACAAAGAATATGAATCCATATGAATTTTCATTCAGTACAAGCCTTGTATTGGTGTTTTTTGTTTAGGTTCCATTCGTCCAATACTGGTGTGATTCAAAGAAGGGTAATTTTGTAGATCAAGGAAGGGACATTGTTATATCACAAAAATCCATAGCAGAAGGAAATTGCTCAAAATCCTCAAATGGAAGCACAAGGCGAGGAGACCCAAAGCTTGTTTGATGTCATGCATGCGGAATCCATGGCTAATATTTTCAATGATATCTCTTATGCTTCACTTGGAATACCAAAGAAGCTGAAGTGGGTTTGTACGAGAGATACAAAAAAGAAGAAAAATCACAGAGACCAAAGCTAGATAAAGGAGGAATGGGATAACATTCATGATCCCATCCTCAAAACCAACCCTAAAAATCTTAGGAATGCAGCTTGCAAAATAATGAAAGTGGCCACTAGAAAATGTCAGTTGGCATACAAGCAATGGTTTTGTGGGCTTCTATAGTATATGCTCCCTTTTGTGCATTAATGCTCAAAACTAGTTCATGAGGGCATTCAACATTTCAACCAGATACCAATGCCATTGAAGGTTGGGAGTTGAGGGTTATAATTAGTGATGAGGCTATCAGAGACATGTTGTGCATCCCAAGAGGGGGCTCTAGAGTCAAAAATATGGATTCATTCACTCCAAAAAAAGGGGAAAACTTTTGGAGAAGTAGAGAAAAAGCTCTAGACTTTTATAACCAGAAAACCCAAAGAACTTGGGAAGATTTGGAAAAGCCACCATAAATTCCAATCATGCTCAATGATTTTAAACAAGGGGATATGTAGGATGCCTTCTCTATGATGGCTTTCATTTGTGGCATGGATGAGGACAAATGGGTGCATGAGTTCCAACTAGGTCTGGGTTTTCAGTTGAGAAGGCAACATTTTATTTTGGTATGACTTCGTAGAAGTCATTGTCCAAGAAATGATCAGCCAAATCAAGGAATACAAAACACAACATAATTTTAGGTTTCCTTCTCTCCTTGCCTACTTTTTACATCAGAACCTCAACTTATTCAAAATATATATGAGGTTAGCTATTTTGGATGAGAAGTGAGTTAGAAGGCCAATTTCTGTATGGACTCCTCTCCTCTTCACAACTTATGACTATTATGCATTCTTAGATTATTTCTTGACTCTGATTTTGCAAGACTTGAGCAAGGATGGCGGTCTTTATCAGCTTTTTGATGACCAAATGGGATGGATGCAGAGTTTCACTCCTAAATGCAATTGGTTTCTCAGAGAGGATTTCACATTCATTCGAGTGTGTGGCTTCACCGAGAAACCATTCCGGCTCCCGAGATGCATCACAGATCGGGTGTTGGCCCTTGAGATGTTTCGGCAAGTATCAATTATTGACTTTACCTTTTAAGAATGGAAGGCCAATAAGAAAGATTTTTTCTTATATCTATTAAGTTTCAAAATAGTGGTTATGGCAAGGAAGCAGACGCATATGCTGCTAGAGGAAAAACTGGCTCATCTAGGGCTAGTATTGATTTGTGCAAAATAGCAATACAACCTCGACAATGACTTAATAGGCACAACTATTCAATTCAATCACAAACCTTGACCTTATTGGGAAAAG
>CM021105.1:456671603-456700172 GCA_007115665.2 Sequoiadendron giganteum | reverse complement strand
TAACATTGTTCTCAGAATCAGATTTTGATTCTTCATCATCTTCTAGTTTTGGAGTATTAGTAGATTGAATTGTTTCATCAACTATTACATTTTTACTTTTCACAATCCTCTTTATCCTCTTATTGAAACACCTATATGGTTTTCTTGTCATAAAATACCCAAGAAAAATACCTCCATTAGATTTAGAATCAGACTTACCCATTTTTTATTCATCCCTTTTGATGTAGCATTTTCTTCCAAATATCCTAAGATGTCTGACTAAAGTCAGTCTCCCTCTCCATAACTCATATGGTGTTTTATCAGACTTCAATCTTATTTAAGATTTATTTAGAATATATATTGTAGTCTAGACTGCTTCTCTCTAGTACACATTCAGAAAACCTGCTTAGCTCAACATAGTTCTAACCATCTCATGCACAACCTGGTTCTTTCTTTCTACAAATCCATTTTTCTGCGAAGTTCTAGGAGAAAAAAATTTCCTCTAGATTCCATGTTATTCATAGAATACATCATATTGGTTAGAAGTGAACTCTCCACCTCTATCTAATCTCAAAACCTTGATTTTCCTTCTACTTTAATCCTCAACTAATGCTTTGAATGCTTTAAAATTCTCAAATGCTTCTAATTTTCTCTTAGAAAAGTAATCCAAGTCATTCTAGTGTAATCATCAATGATCATCATAAAATACTTGTCACCTTGTAAACTCTTTGTCCTCATTGGTCCACATAGATCTGTATGGATCAATTCTAATGGCTTTGATGTGGAATATTCCTTTGTAGGAAATTTGGATTTTTTCTATTTTCCCTCATGACATGGTTTGTAACTAGTAGGATGAGGTTTCTTGATCTTTGGCATGTCATAGATCATTCCTTTTGAGCTAATTTTCACAATGTCATCAAAATTGATGTGTCCCAATCTTTTGTGCTAGAGCCAAATCTCTTCTCTTTGTATAGTAAGATAGTTTTGTCCATTCAGCTTACTAAGATGATATATATCACTATTATTCCTACTTCCTTCCATAATCAGTTCTCTAGTACTGTATTTTTGTGTCTCACAACCTTTAGTACTAAATGAAATCTGGTAACCTTTATCACAAATTTGACTAATAGTCAAAAGATTATGCTTTAATCCTTCAACATACATAACATCATGAGTTTTTTTCCTACCACCATCAAGACTCAAAGTACCCTTAGCAGTAATATTTGCAATAGAATTTCTTCCAAGAGTTAAAAATCCACAATCAAACTTATTGAGATTTATGAACTTACTTTTATCTCTAGTCATGTGACTTGAACATATGTTGTCTATAATCCACAATTTTTTCTCCGTTTGAGAATGTAGTGCAGTCTGAGCTATCATTTATTTCTCTTACCTTTTATCTTCTAGTATCTTCTTCCATACTTTATTTGATTCATGACTCTAACCTTTTGACCCTTTTATTATTGTTTTTGATAGAGGAGGACTCACAAAATTGCTTCTACAATTTCTAGCAATGTGTCCAAAATTTTTGCACTTGTGACAAATGATATTATAATTGTACAAAGGTGCAAATAAATTACTATTAACAAAGTTATTTCTTCTTACCATAGCTCTTCTACAATCCACATATTTATGACCAAAATGATTGAAACTAAAATAATGACTAGAAAAGGAATGAATAAACCTGCTATTGTACACTTGTGCTCTTGGAGCTTGTCTTTCAGATCTTCTATTCTTCCTTTGTACTTGGATGAAAACATCATTCTAAACTTTTCTATCATTGGTTGTAGCACTTTTTTTAGACTTTGAAATTTTAGAATAAATCTTTTGGATTCTTCTTAGTAGGATTCACTAGCTACTCTATCACTTTTCTCTTTGGTTCATCAAAAGAAATACTAGTTTTGATATGCAATAATCTCTAGCTATCAATTATTTGATCCAAGATCTTAGTATCTTCCAAAACTTCATATTTAGTTGATGATTTACTTTGTCAACATCTTTTCTTAGTGACATAATTTTTTCTTCAAGCTTCTGACAATCCTTGTCTTTTGATAGTATATCCTTTTAGGAAAAATTTATTCATTCATCTTTTCTTCTTCTACTTGAACCTTCAAATTGGTGATTATCTTTTCCACACTCTCAAGCTTTTGAGATAAACTATCTTTTTCATTCACTTTTTTAATGTAATAATTTTCTTTAGTCTCTTGATCTCCTTTCCAACATAGATTAACTCTCCAAAAGATATACTTCTTCATCATTATTTCCAAAATTCATCTCAATATCTTCAATAGTTTTCATGGGCATGAACACAACCTTCTCTTTTTCATCTCCAGTTATATCTTCATCAATAGAGTAGTCTTCCTCATTAATGTAGAAACTCTTTTATTTCCTCTGACCTTTATTTCCTTTATAAAATAATTTTTTTCCATAATTTTTTTCAACATTGTTAGAGTCCTTATAAGGAAACTTACCCATAAAATGTCCTACTTCACCATAATTAAAACATTTAAAAGGTAAATTATCTTTTATACTTTCTAAAACCTCTCTATAACTTTCAAAAAAAAAATTATTCCTTAGAATTTGATCCAACATTAGAGTCTATATTAACTTGCTTCTTGGTTGCTTTGAATGCAACCTATTATCTTATTAAGTTTTCACTATCAAAACCCATTTCATAACTAGTCAATATTCCATGTAACTCAATAATTTTTAAAGAATTAAGATCTTTAGCTTCTTTAGTAGCAGAAGATTTAAAATCAAACCTTCTAGAAAGAGATCTAAGTTCCTTTTTAACAATCATGCTTTCCTTCAATTCTTCACCAAGACCTTTGATAGAGTGGAAAACTTCATCAACCTAGAGTAGGAATGTGCCAATTCTTTCTTCTTCCTTCATCTTCATACTTTCAAATTAAGCTCTATGAGTTTGAAGCTTTTCTTCTTTCGCCTTGTCATCATCTTCATAAATGGTGTTCAATCTATCCCATACTTCCTTCACTATTTTGCGTTGTATGACCTTCACAAACTCAGAGTTAGATAAACTAGATAAAATAACATTTCTTTCCTTAGCATTATTTTTACAAGTCTTATTTCTTGCCTAATCCCTTGGAGGATTTTCATGAATCTCATATCCATCTACAACTGATTGCCTAAATTTCAAGACCTGGGGCCATCAAGTATGCTTCCAAAATGGATAATTTGTAATGCCCCACCATGCAACCCTAGAGGAAGTTTCAATCTACTACAAATGCGTACTAATTTTATTTTTTAAAAGTGAATAAAACATACATGTTCACCTATAATTAACAACCTCTCCTAAGGCTACGTAACCGAGATTACTTAATTCCCATTAACATACATCATCTAAATTACATTGCAATAAACATCTCAAGTAAAGACATACATCTAACATAAGTAAATACAAGATATGAATAGATTAACCATCACATAATTCCATTATCTAAACCATTACAAGATTACAATCCTCATTCCCAGAATGAGTCAAAATATATAAGAGTATAATAATTACAAGATCCACCTCATAACAACAAGAGGGGTAAATACAACTGATATAAGAAGAATTACAATAGTACAAGAAGAGTATAACAATAACTGCAAGCTATCCAACTGGATGTCTCACTTCCATGAACTGAAGAACAAAGGGGGACCCAATGGTTTTGGTGCATGTTCCACCCAACCTAGTGGTACCCGAAGGCCCACCCCCCATGCTAGGAGATAGTAAAAATACAACATGGACAAGAAATCTACTACCTCTAACCAAAGGCTAACTAACTGAACAAACTGACTCAACCATACATATGCACAAAATAAATCTAACACTAACATGGTTACATTGCTTCCAAACATAATAAAATCAAGTGTGCTAAAGAAACCATACACACAACATATAATCAAGGTTATCCTAGATAGAGTGTCATCGCAAGGTGCGTCATGAGATCTCCTCTGGGCATCCTTCATAGGCTTCAATAATCCTGGTGACCTCAACCGAATCCCGGCCCTCATACTCACTCAAGCGGAATCAACTACCTTTCGTATGGACAAGCTAGTTGACCTTGCCATTCCAGGCCTTCTCACTCACCCCAAGTCTAAACAAGCCCTTGTTTCTGCGAGTGAGGTTAATTTTATCTTGGTTAATGTGAATGCATCCTAGTAATCTAAGTACTTTACTTTAATTATCACTTCTTAAAATCACTTTCGAAGGTTACCTGGTTTACCTCTTTGGGCTCCGGCCCCTAACAAAAGCCACTCCTCTAATGGATAACACACTACTCAAATCTAGAGTCCAAGGGTGACTCAAGTGTTATAGAACTGGAAACTCAATCTCTCCTAATCTAGGAGACAACAAATAAAAAATCTCACTCCAACACTTGGAGGAAAACAACTCAAATAAATCTACCCAGGGAAAATCGAACATTAGCTAACATGGGAATGACCCACATACACTGGAAGACTTTTCAATAATTACACAATTCACCCTTCCCCAAGCAATCCATAACAAGGGAATTTAATTAACGAAAGAAGGTAAGCAAGGAAACATGTTATATTTGGATATATTAAATCCATATTCTAACTAATACTTTTCAGTTACAAACCAATGCTTCAATAAAATAAATAATAAACTGAATTATTACCTCTACTCTTACAAGGAAAGAATAAATTCAATTTAAACAATACAAGATATCAAATTTGCATTTAAACCAAATATACTCATCCAAGAAATATTTCTTTTAAAATTCCTAACTAACTCGTCTAATTCTTTCCAATTCACAATTTAAATAATAATTACAAACACTTGAACATGCACATATTTAAATATATATATATAAAACTGAATATTATATATATATATATATATATATATATATATATATTTGTTTAATACTACTAATAATCTCAATCCCATTTAATTAAACCAAATTCTATAATTCTGGATATAATAAAAATAACTCATAAACTTATTTATATATATATACATTGTATATATATATATATTATATTTACACAGAATATATTATTTAATAAACCTTGATACACAGTATATATTTACATATTATATATTTACATAGATATATATATTCAATATATATATATATAATTTATATTATAACAGAATCGCAAAAATCTTTTAAAAGACTTTTGAAATGCAAAACGCAAATATTAAAAGACAAATCACATTAAAGCAATTGTACAAAGGACAGACGGAATACCGTCGAACTGAAGCGTACTGGCAAATTACATTGAACAATGTTAATAAATAAAAATAAAAAACAAAATGCAATTGCCGAACTGTACATTGTATAGCCGGCCACCCCCTGTATTGGGCATCGGTCTGTACATGTACAGCCGGTCCCAAGCGTAGGGAGGCTACACTTCCTATGGACAACGCGTCCCCCTATGAGGTGGGCGCATTGCCCATAGGCAGCGCATTCCCCCACAATGGTGTGTGTGGGCGGTGGGGGTTTGACCTCCCCATCCGCCATTAACACAAAAACATTAAAAAATTTAATTTAATTTTTTTTTAACAAACTTCAACAATGCGGAAAAATTACGGTTATCAATAGGTTTTGATTTCCTAAAAACTTATCACGGATTTCAACGAAATCCGTTTCCCAATCACGTTGTATGGCATTTAACAAAAGAATAAAAACATAAATATATATTATTTTTATATATTATTTATACATACACATAATATATAAAAATATGTATATATATAAATATTTTTCTGGAATGTTTATTTGACTGGAGAAAGGATAGAACATTAAAAAAACTACAGTCACAGGGAATTTAAATGAATTTTCACAAAATGCTCTCTAACATTATTTCCTCTTTTTAGAAATTGATTTTATTAATAACATCCTTTTAAATTCCCAAGAACTATTAAAACAAAATAGGTAAAAATTAAATACAGATCTTGATATTTAAATGAAAATTTCAATGAAGATTTTTTTTGATAACTAATCTGAATATTTTTAAAATCAAAATAAAATAATCATACTACAATTCTAATTGTTTAAAACACAATAAAATTTGAATTAAACAAGAATCAACGATTTCCCCATTTATTGAAAGAAACCCTACAATGAATTTATCGGTTTTCCCCAAATTTAGTTTAAATCTAGATTGAAACAACAATTTCCAATTCACAATTGATTTTAACAAATTTGAAAACAATAATATACGAAATGAATAATTAAGACAAAACCTAGAATCCAAAGCTTCAGAAGAGGATGAATATCTGATGCAAGCTTCCTCCAAGCTTTTCCTCAAAAGTGCAATCAATTCCAATTCCAAAATCCAAAAACTTGTTTCAAACCCTACTTGTGCAATTTCTTCAAAAATTCTCAAATTCCTCTGAAAATAATAATCCTTCCAAAAACTTCTCTTCCAAAAATTGAAAACATGCATTCACATTAAAACTCAAATATCTAATCTAACCCTAATTTCCTTTTGCATGCAAAGTGAAAATAGATATTTATTTCCTTTTCCCATTTTCGAAAACCCCAAATTGATTTTAAAATGCAATTTCACTTTTCTTTCAATTCTTTTAATTTAATTTAATTAAATTTAATGCAATAAACTCAATTAATTAATAATTAAATTCAACCTTTTCCAAGATTAATTTAATTAATTAAATAAATTAAAATTTAATTAATACAATTTCATAATCAACATATATACTTCATCTAAGCATAGATTTCACTTAATATTAAAATAAACTCTACTTTCAACAATGCAATAATTCTAAAATAATGATTAAATAATAAAGCATCCAACATAATCAAATAACATTAATAAGGTAAAACATGACTCAACAATCAGGACTGACGACACACTAAGGCTAGGGCATAGACCTGACACATGTTACCTAGTTACTATCTCCCTTTCAACTTAACCATTGGATCGACACGCTCAAACCTGTGAAACCAGGTGGAGTCGATGTCATGTACGTGCAACCTGAAACCAAGTAAACAACATATTACAGTATAACCAGTATATAATACACACCGTGAAGAAGAAATCACGGATTCGCAGGGCGCTTGCAAGCGAGTGATGTGAGTCGTCCTCTTCACCAATACACTCATCAAAGACTGACATTACATCATAATCAGAAATCACGTAATACAATATCTCAAGCTAACTCTACTAACATCAATAATCCATAATGCATGTGAAGCAATAGTCAGATAATCCACATCACACAATAATCAATGTCACTCAATAGTAATGATCAAAACACAAACAACCAAGTGTGTCCAGTATAATAGTAGCTGCATCCCAAACATAGCATAAAGCAAACACTCAAGAAGCAAAACAGAGGGGTATTACATAATTCGATCCATCAAAGAGTGGTGCCTTATTTGTAGACAAATCTTCTTGAGGCACTGAGTGTGCCATCCTGTATCTACCTCATGTTGTTAAGATTCTTCAAAGGAACTTGGATCTGATACCAATTGAAGGGCACACAATCTATTGAGAGGGGGGTGAATTAGTAGATCAAATCTATTTAAAAATCTTAAACTTCAATACATATATCTGAACATGAAACTTGAATCAACACTACTACTAATCAAGCACAAGCCATGAGTACACATTCACACAAGAAAACACAATATATATATATGGAAACCCAAGATGGGAAAAACCACGGTGAGAATAACTGCTTGGATTTACTATCCAAACCAAACCTTGCAAAGTAGGAATATAATAAGGGAATTTACAATATGAAGTAGGCACCAACCTATCAGAGACACTAATCTCCAATTATATTTGTAGGCACCGATCCCCAATACAAAGATCTAAGCACCAACTCAAAGAGTAGAACACCAATCCTACAAGATTACAATGATAAATCTTGTGTATATTCAAGGTTGATTACTAATCTAAAAACAATCTAAACTTGATTTAGACACCCTACTACATTCTATAAGATCTTCTGATATCAATGCACAATTATTGAGATGCTTCACATTGAATAATAATTGCTTGCACACTTGTATATTTACACACCACCTTCTCTTCAATTATTCATTATAATTCACATTATAAAAATTTGCACAAATGTATGATTATTATATACAAGACATCACATTAACACTACTCCATGTTGCCCAAGGATCCATAATAAAGTAGAATGACATAAGATGGACCTAAATTCAAATGACATGAAATGTGTAATAGGTCGGTCCTAAATCAAATTTGTTGTTTCTAAAATAAAATGATGTTGTGTGCTTCCAAAGAAACCTTAACCTTGAACTATCTTAACACCACATGTTAACTTTAAATGTTGCAGACTACTAGTCATTAGTGCATAGTTCCTCAACACCAACTAGTTGACAAATAGACACAAAGAACCTTCTAGAACTTCAATTTTTTTCCTGCTTCACCTCCATTATAGAAACTCTAGAATATGATAGAACATGTGTAGACACGCTCTCCATTTAAAATGCAAAGAAAAATGTGCCTTCTGTAGTGCCCCTCCACGATTCATCCTTTCATGATGTTTATGTCAGATGTTTGATAAATTTTATTTTGGGTTGTTTGAACTAATTTTGTCTAATAATGTTGTTTGATTAATTGACGAATTAAATAGATTATTAAATAAAGAATGTCGATAAATAGATATATGAGTTGTTCTTGGTCAATTAATTCATTAAATTAAATTATTAAGTTAAAAGGTAATTTGACAACTAAATATAAATATATTTATTATTAATGATGAATTTTAATGATTAAAATGCCCTAGAATATTGTAATATAAAATATAATATTTAAAATGGAATGTGATAATGGGCATTCAACAAAAATAATTATAAAGATAGAAAAATAATTTTTGAAGCACATGCATGACTTCGAACTGCTTGTCATTTAGAAACTTGTTGTTTTATGAGATTTTCATCAGCTTTTGCATTTTCAAAAATCAACTTCTTTCCTTGGTTAATAATTATCATTTTTGGGAGACTTTGGGGGATGATCATTGATTTCTAATTTTTGAATAGAAAACTTTGGTCTGCAAGAATTTAATGGTAGAAAAATTGCATTCGGTTGAGGGTTTTCAAAAGGGTATTGAGGAAAATTACTGGAGATTTGATTTAAGGCCTTGGAGAAGTGAATTGATGCTGCCATAGAAGTTTGATCTTGGCACTGAACTCTATTTTAGCCAGCGTGGATTCTAGGTTCCATTATATTTTGAATTTTGTCTTTGTTCTCAAAACGTATGCATGAATGGCTATGCTATTGGTAGTAATAATACATTTTTTTGTTGCTTAGTTATGAATTAAAACAATTCAGAAATTATATTTTTGAAGCTTATTCAATCAGACAATTGCATTTTCTTGAAAGTTTTCTTGAAGCTGTTCCTCTCACACATAAGCACCCCTCTTTATTCTACTTATGATTTTCATATTATGCATCCATAAAATGCTACGCCCAAATTTCCACATTTCTTCTCTTCTTGTATGATTAGTCCATACTCTATAAGGATTCAAATCTTTGAATTTTTGCACCTTTATGTTGGGTGCCATTTCATGTAAATTGAACCCTTAGTCTTATTTTGATGGTGAAAATTGATCTCCATTACCTACCTAGAGTAGTCTGAGTTATGTAAATTACTTTACTCAAGTGCTTGGAAGTTGCTAGTTGTATATGTGTATGCTTGGTGGCTATAGATCATGTTGTGAATCGATGCTTTTCTCTTTATTTCTGCACCATCCACTTGATGGTGTAGATCATGCATGGCGTTATTTCATCCTCTTGGTCGCACTTTTGGTCTATGCTTATTTCTTTCCTTACCCGAGCCAATGGCGAATCCTTCACAACATGGGAGATAAGTAATTTTTAATGCCTAAACTTTTCACTTGATATTATGCTTATTGAAATAGTCAATTTCATATTTATGCATCGATGGAAATTTTTAGTGAGATTCAAGTTGAATACATATTCGTATGGAGTTTGTTGTTTTGGACTTGATGGATTTTTTTATGCTTGATTTCGACTGTTATGCATTGCATGGGAATTTTGATGTTCATTTAGATCCTTACTTGGTGATAGATGGGACGCCACATACAATAAACTTTTGATTTAAATGCATTAAAACTAGTATTTGATGGAGATTAAAATAACTTGTACTAGATCTTTGCTATGCATTTTCATACTTGGCTTTCAATGTTTTATTTTGATTTAGAATTTTGATGCTCTATATATGGTATTCAATTTATTTTAGTCGATGGTTTTGCATTGAGTCTACAAATTCAGTTATATGTGATTATTGATGAATCAATATATATATTTGTATATGTAGTGTTATTAAAGTTGTGTTCACTGTATTTATATCTAGTTTATTTTGTATAAAACAACAATTCAGTTTATAATATATATATACTGATATATATGTATATGCATTTATATATATATTTATATATGTTTATAATTATTGGTGTTAGAGTAAAAGAATATTTCTATTTGAGAGTAATTGTTTATGTAGAAAATCAATTGGAAAATTAAATAACATAAGATTGACTTATTTATATTTGGATAGTTAGTAGATTTGATAAACAAATTGGAAATTGTAATAGGGAAAAAAATTGCTTTATTTGTATTTCGATAATTGAAGGATTGATTGATAAATGTTAGATTTCCATTTGTTAAATTATTGAATGTTGGTAATCAATGTGTAAATTCACTATGAAACTAGTTAGAATAATTGTTAATATAGCAAATTATGAGTTATTGTGTTAAGACATCTTTAAGTGAATTATGTGGAAATAATTTATTTCATGGATATATTTATATATTTATATATGTATATGTGTAAATGTGTTTATAGTAAGGAGTTAGAAAAGAATAATTTTACCTTAAGATTATTTGAATTATAGAGACAAGTAAATTGGAGTTCTAAAAAGATAAGAAAAGAAATTGAGTTAATTGTCTTACAAAAATTGGAGGTTTATTTGGATGAATTAGATGAACCCCTTTTAAATTTTGATTTTATTTATAACCATTTAGTGGATGATTATTAATATATGTTATTTGGGTTATTTGTGTTCTTGTTTTAATAATGTGTTACTTAGTGAAATTAAGTGATTTTGGAGCATTCTGTCAAGTGGGAGTCTATGTGTAAGTTGTCAAGGTTTACTTCAAGAAGCTTAGGGGATTAGCTTGACTGTTGGATTCATGATTATTTCATTTTGAAAATAGTTGATTATATAATTGAGATGTGTACATGAGGGTCTTTAGTCTTGCACTGCTTATTTATTATTATGGTTGTGTTTTGTAAGCGAGATGGCCTATGCCTCGCTCTATATGTGGTTTCTTGAGAATTGATTAAGTATGCAAGATGGATTTACCCTGCTTGTTGTTTTGGGTCACTAGTTTCAAGTAGGGGGAGTGGCTCTTGATGGGGGCCAATGTCTAGTGAGACACTGTTAGGGTAACCCATTGGAGAGTTTCTTAATTCAGTGATAACCGTATTAATGAATTGGGGGGGTGGGTAATATTCTTATCAAACAAGATAATTGGTATGCCTCACCCATGCCTATGGTGTTCATTTAGGCTAAGGATGGGTTGAGAATGCCTTGTTGGAAAGATCAAATTCCTTGTCCTCATGAAAGGAATGTTGATCTCGTGTGTGTCACCCTATGGGGTTGGCGTCTAGTGAGAGAATGTCAGGGTAACCATAGATGGGGGCCGACATCTAGAGAGAGACTATCAATGTAACCCATGCAAGGACCATGTGATGAAACTCTTCCCTATTGCAATCTAGAATCCCCTTGTTATGTGTTCCCCTTCTATTATGTGTGTGCCTCTGGAAGTGATGTATATGTTTATGTGAGGTAGTGTTGTGTTGGAGCTATGTTTGGTCTTGTTTATGTAGCCTTCTATATTCTTGATTGTTTGTTTGTAGTGGGACCTTATGTTATCTCCTAGCATGGGGAGTGGACCTTAGGGTTCCACATGGTTTGGAGGTTTGTACTTTTTCCTCCATTCAGTTTTCTCTTGCTATTGTTTATGAGCATGGAGGATGTACCTTATGTTGCAGAATTTTGAATCTTGTACCAATTCAAAGAGACAATTTCTTATGATATGTTTTGGAGTTGTATATCACCTATTTCATGTAATTTAATTTTGATGTATTCTTCTCGTTGTATTCACAGAAGCATTGATGTAACAATTATGATGTACCCTCATGTAAGGGAAATTGTATATGTACTCATTGGTTCTTATCATATGTTCTTTAATGATTATGTATATGATGTCATGTTCTTGTTTATAGTTGTGTTAGCAATGCAGTCATGGAACCTTAGAGGACTTAGTTTAGTTTATATGTTCTGTTAAGTTTTACATATCTCTGTTATTTCATTTTAAAAAATTTTTTGTTCCATTATTGTAGTTTTGATGTGTTTTCCTTTGGGGTTCCATGGTGGGGGATTACACCTTCAAGAAGAAATACTAAACATAATTGTGTCACTAAAGAAATTTGTATGCCTTGAGAAATTAAATTGAAACATTCTAGATCAGACTTCCAAACCACTTATATCAACATGAACTAATATATTATGACACTACAGACACTCCTCAACTTCTTTTATCAATATAGATAATAATATATACTTTTGCATCAACTCAAAATGATATGGAAATACAATTACATTTAACTCTTGGTGAACTCCTGAAAAATATTCCTTTGACATTAGTAAGAACCTTTGACCACAATGAACTCCTTTGACATAAATGATAACTTTCATTGAAAAATAAGTGTATTTTTGTTGGAGGCTTGTTCCTCCTAGGGTTTTCTTGTCTTGTAGAGTTCAAACCATTATTTTTTAGTCTGTTTGTTCGGTTATATCCCTCTTTGGAGTTGGTTTGTGTGTTGTCATATAAACCCAATGGTTGTGTCATCTAGTTGAGATGTGGTATCTCCTAGTTGTTCTACCATTGGGAAATATTCCTTCAGTGCTAAGAGTTTGTAAGTGTATTTTGGTATGGATTGGAGGTTGATTTTTCCCTTGAATCTCATCCTTATGTTGTGTTTGTGAGAAATCATGATCATGGTTTAGTACTCAATCATTATTTGGGTTTCATTCCACTCTCTTAGGTCCATTATGATGAATTCATCTCAAGATAATCAAGTCTTCCATTGATAGGACCTTTCTTGTCACAATGACGAGGCTTTCTTATTCTTAGAGTCCTTGATTTGTGATGTCTAACATGAAACTTATGTGAATTTTGTTGTAGTGTGGTATTGTTGGCAACACAAGGGTAGACAACTGAGAGGGGGGGTGAATCAGTTGTCACAAAAATTATACTTATTAAACTTATTCTTAAATCTGATAATTAAACATGAAAGCAAAAACCATCACCACATTAGAAACACACATAACACCAAGATTTTTATGTGGAAACCTTGTTAGGGGAAAAACCATGGTGGAGATTAATCCACAAGTTTATACTCTGTTAAAAGTATAGTAAATGAGGAATGCACTTGCATTTAGGCACACTACCTAGAGCTCACTACTCAAATACAAAAAGGCTTACTTCCCAAGGAAGACACACTATCTTACAATTACATTCAGATTAAATCCATTTGAATATTTTGAACTAAGAAAATAGCATCTGCTAATGCCTGATTACAGTTTTGGTTAAGCACATAAACTCTACTCACACTTCTTCACACTCAAATTATATGTTCGAATGATTTAGAAAATTATTCGCACTCAGGACTCACACACTTTGCTTCACCTATACCTCAAATTCTATAAACAATCACTCATATATATTTGTAACTAAGAATAACATCATCTACATCTCAACTTCAATAAAATATGAAATGGATACAAACTGTCGGCCCAAAACATAAGTAATTATCAATGCCAATCAACCAATGTTAACCACAACATTGTGAGGACCCAAAAAAACATCCCTGAACACAAAACATCTTCAATAACTATTCCTCAAAGATCCACAACACGCTACAATCATCCTGTTGGCCATGAACATGAAAAATATGAACACACAAAATAAAATCACCAATCGTGCCGCAAAGATCAATGTGGATGTACAACATAGATAGAGCATGATATAGAAACATCCACAAGCATCATGGATCATTAGAGAAGCATCCACGATAATTGAACTTACTAGAATTACATCATCCTCTTTTAGGAACACCAACTAAAGCAACAAAAAAATTGTCAGAACACAAATACTCATAACTCAATCAAATCTTCATGTAGATCTCTAAAACTTTAAGTGGATAAACTAAATATACTAAAAAACAAACCCTTTAATCCACAACCTCTAATCATTAACATATTGATCTAGCCAACATACAGAACTTTACTTCACTACTGACGACCTGTAACTTATTTTACTACAATTTTCTCAATATCCTCAACATATACAACCTCTAATGCATTAATTCCAATAGTGTTGACATCAATGACAACCACATATCAGCAACATCCAAAAATCACCCCTTTGGCATTGATGGCAACACATGATGTGAAAAATACCATCAACACAACTTTCTCCCCCTTAGGTTTTGACTCTTCTCCTCAGATAATTCATAGTTTTTCACATGAATCTTTTCCCCCTTTGACATCAATGACAAAGATAATGTGTATATTTTTCCACACAAGCTCTGAACCATATTTATGAACATCTGACTACTCCCCCTGAGTAGCAACCACCATAACATCAATTTGAATCGAGATATGACTATGAAATGCATGGATTGATACAATTCATTGCATCTTAGTTTTGATTAGGAGGGGTAATCACCCCTAGCTTCCCTCTGAGATACTCAAAATTATCCTTAGGAAAGGGCTTGGTAAAGATATCTACAATCTGTTCTTTAGTAGATACATACTCCAATCTAACTTCCTTCTCACTCACCTTCTCTCTCAAAAAGTGAAACTTGATAGATATATGCTTGGTTTTTGAATGCAACACTAGATTCTTAGAAATGTTTATAGCACTTGAATTGTCATAGAATATGGCAATAGGTTCATCATACACAACTCTGATATCTTTCAACATTTGTTTCATCCACAATACTTGAGTACAATTTTTAGCAACAACAATGTATTCTACCTCTGTAGTGGATAAAGAAGTGGCATTCTTCTTCTTACTTAACCATGAAATTAGTTTCTTTCCCAAGAAAAATGCACCACCACTAGTACTATTTTTGTCATTCACATCTCTTGCCCAATCAACATTAGTATAAGCACAAGTAAAATAATCTTCTTTAGGATACCATAGGCCAAAATCAACTATCCCTTTCAAGTATCTAAAAATCCTCTTCACAACAGTCACATGAGATTCCTTAGGATCAGCTTGAAATATTGCAACAATGCATACAAAATTCATGATATCAGGTCTAGTTTGAGTCAAATAAAGCAATCCACCAATCATGGATTTGTATCTAGTTTGATTTGATTTAGGAGAATCATCACCTTGTATCAACTTACATTTGGTCACCATAGGTGTACCAAATGACTTTGAATCTTCCATACCAAACTTCTTTAGCAATTCTTTCACATACGTGGACTAATATATAAAGATCCCTTTATCTAACTGAGTAATTTGCAATCCCAAAAATAATTTCATTTCTCCAATCATAGACATCTCAAACTTAGTTTGCATCTCATCAAAAAAATTCATGCACAAACTATCATCTCCTCGAAAAATGATATCATCAACAAAGACTTCAACAATCAAATCTTTATCATGATCAATCTTGAAATACAAATTACTATCAGCAGTGCCTTTGTTAAATCCAAGCTTCAATAAGTACATATCCAATCTAGAATACCATGCTCTTGGGGCTTGCTTAAGTCCATACAATGCTTTCTTCAACCAACACCATATCTCCTTGATCAGTCAATTGAAATCGATTAGGTTGCTCAATATACACTTCTTCTTCTAGTTCACCATTTAGAAATGTTGACTTGAAATCCATCTGATAAACCTTGAAGTTTTTGTAAGCAGCATACGCAAGAAATGGTCTCACAACTTCAATCCTAGAAATAGGGGAAAAAATTTCTTCAAAGTTAATTCCTTCCATCTAAGAATGTCCTTTACATACAAGTCTTGCTTTGTTTCTAACAACTTCACCTTGCTCATTCAGTTTGTTTCGAAAGACCCTTTTGGTTCCAATTACATTTTTTTCCTTAGGTCTAAGAACAAGATTCCATGCATCATTCTTCTCAATTTGTAGTAGCTCTTCTTTCATTGCTTCCATCCAATGTTCATCTTTGCATGCTTCATTTACATTATTGGCTCAGTATTTGATGTCAAACAACATTCTTCTGCAATTCTTCTCCTAGTTTGAACACCTTTGTTCTTGTCACCTATAATCTGTGAAAGGAAAAGCAATAGTGCGGAAATTTTTTCCTAATGCTAAAACCATAGAGGAGACATGCAAAGACTAGTTTTAAAACATTAAAACACTTAATATGAACACATGCAAGGTAACAAGAGTAAAAAAAATAAAATAATTTCAAAGATAACACCAAATTTACATGGGAAAACCCTTTCGGGAAAAAACCCACCACACCAAGAGAAAGACACTTTGTATTGCAGTAAGAAAAAGATTACATACAAAGTTACAGCCCCCACTCTCTAATAGTTAGCTCACAACAACACTTGAGTTTTCATGCACTCACTATTACAATGCTATTTTGACATACAACGAATACAAACTCATCAACCCTTTTCTCAGTATTCTCCTTTTTCTGATCTATTCGACTTCTCGTCAAGACCGACTATTATAAGTCTTCATCCAACAACCAATTAGGGTGCATTAATGTCAGTTCTTCACTGACATGCCAAATCGATCTTGGATTGGATCCACCTGCAATCCTGCATTGAGGCACCCCCTCAATAAATTTGTTGCAGAGAAAATACTAAATTCGGGCTCTACCAACCGCCAAAAACCGATCTCATATGACTGCATAATAAATCACTTTTCACCAATCCAGCTTCCAGAAATAAATGTTGTTTTTCAACAATGGTACAAAAACAACCAATGAAAAATCGCCACGTGTTGCACTGCTATTCATTCTACGACTTGACCGAGTAGTGATTAGTCAACTATCATCGGGCTCTGAAAACCCTTCGCCATTGCTAACTGTTTCAACACATTCCAGGCTGGCAATAATCCGTTATCACCAAAACATCGACTACCAACGCTATTGAGTCCCATAGGCCACATGTCCACCACTGATGGAGGTTCTGGGGAATCTAGGAGAGAATCTCTTAGATTCCCATGAGCCCATCCGGAATGAGCTTTCGAGGCTGCCACGTGTCCATCACTCATGATCTTTGCTTGGCTTATGTGGAAGCCACTAGAGCTCCTTTAGGGAATCTCTAGTGGCATCCGCTATATTCCCCAGGGAACTCCTGAGGTGCAGACAAGTGTCCATGGCTCATGCTCTTTGTTTGGCTTACGTGGAAGCCGCTAGAGCTCCTTTGGGGAATCTCTAGCAGCATCCGCTAGATTCCCAAGGGAACTCCTAAGGCACAGACAAGTGTCCACATTCGGACAACCCTTCGCATAAAGAAGCTTAGGGCCCACCTTCTCTTCGCTTTACGCACTGCTTTGACAAGCTGCCACGCGTCATGTGTATAGGCAATTCTACTTGGAAAAAAGGTTAACAATGGTACTTTCCTTCAGATGTTGCGGAAAATAGCCAGCACCGTCAGATGAAGCCGATAGCAGTCATTGACTCAAGTCTTCGGCACATCAGTGAAGCATAGCATTGCCTCCCACCAATGGGTGACCAATCCGCCAATAAAGTTGAAGCCTACAAACATTTTTCCAACTCCTCACTCATCGGCCCATCGCTGTGACAACTCTCAGAGTCTCACTAATTAGACTGAGTCTCGGTGACCAAAGGGTCAAGCCGACCAAATGATAACTCCGCGGTAAATAAATAAGGCATAAATTGGCCAAGCATTTCTTTGAGGTCCAGGTTGGTAAGTTGAGGCACATTTTCCAACAATGTGATCTTCTAAATGATTCAATTTTACATACCTTGGAGTCTTAGAATGTTCTTGAACTTCAAGCTCTTGTGATCTCTCCTCTGCACTTTCACTAGTTCCTTCCTCTTGGCCTTCCTGATTCACCAGAATGATCTGAACTTAATTTTGAGTCTGAGCTAAACTAGCATTTTGATCATTTGAATCATATCCATAGGTTCTGGATGGTCTAACTGTGTCTTCATCAACCTTGACATTATCACTTTCAACTACTTTCCTCAATGTCTTGTTGAAGCACCGATAGGCTTTACTTCTAGTAGAGAAACCAAAAAATATTCCTTTGTCACTCCTAGCATCAAACTTTCCTATATCTTCATCTCTTTTGATATAGCATTTACTCCCAAAATTTTTGAAGTATATAATAGTAGGCTTATGACCAAACCATAGCTCATAAGTGGTCTTACCAGTATCACCTTTGACATATACCTGGTAGAGAGTATAAACAACAATACTCATAGCTTCTCTCTAGTAGATATGTGGGACATTTCCTTCTAGCATCATAGTCCTAGCAGCATCTAGAATTTTCATGTTCTTCCTTTCCACAACTCCATTTTGTGGAGGGGTCTATGGTGCAGATAATTGTCTCTTTATCCCATGTTCTTCAGAAAAGGAATTAAACTCACTGAAAATGAATTCACCACCTCTATCTGATCTTAGACATTTAATCTTCAGACCTGTCTCTATCTCAATCTTAGCCTTAAAACTCTTGAATTTCTCTAGAGCTTCATATTCTTCCCTTAAGAAAGAAACCCACATCAATCTAGTATAATCATCAATGAGTAACATGAAATACCTATCTCCTTGTAAACTTCTAACTCTAGAAGGACCACATAGATTAGTATGCACAAGCTCCAATATTTCATTTGAACAATGTTGTTTTCTCTAAAATGAAACACTAGTTATCTTCCCTAACTGACATTCCTTGCATATGGTATTAGTAGGCTTTACCAACTTAGGAAGATCTCTCATAGCCTAAGTAGAACTTATCTTGATAATATTTTTAGAGTTTAGATGACACAATCTCCTATGCCACAACCAACTTTCATCAACTTGAACAATCAAACAACTTTTATTAGCAGTACATAGGTGAAAGATATTAACATTTTTTTTGTACCAGATGCAAACACATTTCCAAAACTCCCCAACATTTTAGATTTTCCATCCTTAAATTGAAGATTGTATCCCTTGTCAACCATCTATCCAACACTTAAAAGATTATGCTTCAAACCTTCCACATATAAAACATCATCAGTATTATTCTTACCATCAAAAGAAATGGAACCTCTACCATGGATTACACCAAATTTTTCATCACCAAATCTTACAACACTGCCATCATACTTTTCAAGACTCACAAATTTACTTTTATCACCTATCATGTGATGAGAGCATCCACTGTCAATCACCCATTCATCCTTTAGTTCAATTATGGCAGCTAGAGTTTTCTCCACATTCATGCAACTACCAGATTCAGTAGGTATTGGATCACTTTCCTTCATAGCAATAAATACAAAATCATCTTCACTTGCATTCCCTTTATCAGATTCATCATCTATCACACCTTCATTAGCAACAAAATGACATTTCCTTTGGAATCTAGGCTTGTTAGATCTTGGCTTAGGAATTCTCTTTGGACACCTTGAGGCAAAATGACCTATCTTATTGCATGAAAAACATTTAAGAGGAAATTTCCCTTTATACTTACCTTCTCCTTTGGGTACCCTCTTGACAAGAAGTGTTTCAATCTCATCTAGTTTTATTTCTTCTTCTTCAATCTCTCTCATTTCTTTCTCATACTTGGACATGCTTCTAGAGGAACTTTCTCCCAGATCATATCTCTGCTTATCTTTTATGGAGGTAGTAGTTTTGAATGTTGAGTCTATCTTAGGAATAGCATCACCAAACTCACTTAATTCAAAAGCAACAAGCTTACCAATCAACATGTCTCTGGTTACATTTGGCACAGTCCAGATATCCTCAATAGCACCAACTTTGTGTTTGTATGTAAAAGGAAAGAATCTGAGAAGTTTAACAACAATATTTGATTCATTCAATGTTCCACCAGCACATATTGTATTACACACTAGTTCATTCACTCTCTGCATAAAAGCAGTGATGCTCTCATCTTCACCCATTTTCAATGTCTCACATTTCCCTTTTAGACTCTACAGCTTAGCCATCTTCACATGAGTATCACCTTCATACAAAGTTTCCAACTTTTTTTAGATCTCATAAGCAGTCTTCAAATCCATTGCATTTGTCATCTTGAAATCAGTCAGAGCACTCAAAAATGCTTCCTTAGCCCTAATATTATACTCGACATATATAATCTCAGCAGAAGTAGAAGGACCATCATGTGGGATGATATACCTATTCTTTGTAATGTTCTAGTAAGATTCACCAATGCATCTCATATGACACTCCATTCAAGTCTTCCAAAGAGAATAATTTCTTCCATCAAATATCACACTCTCCTTCTTATATGTCACCATCTTGGATCACCTCAAGCTATTAAACTTCTTCCAAGGAACTTTCTCTGATACCAATTGTTGGCAACACAAGGGCAAATAACTAAGAGGGGGGTGAATCAGTTGTCAAAAAAAACATACTTATTAAACTAATTCTCATATCTCATAATTAAACATTAAAGAAAAAACCATCACCACATCAGAAACACACATAACACCAAGATTTTTACATGGAAACCTTGTTAGGGGAAAAACCACAGTGGAGATTAATGCACAGGTTTATACTCTGTTAAAAGTATAGTAAATGAGGAATGCACTTGCATTTAGGCACACTGCCTAGAGCTCACTGCTCAAATACAAAAAGGATTACTTCCCAAGGAAGACACACTATCTTACAGTTACATTCATATCAAATCCATCTAAAGATTTTGAACTGAGAAAATAGCATCTACTAATGCCTGATTACAGTTCCGGTTAAGCACATAAACTCTGCTCACACTTATTCACACTTAACTTCTGCCTTCGAATGATTAGAAAATTATTCACACTCAGGACTCACACACTTCACCTCACCGATACCTCAAATGATATATATAATCGCTCATATATATCCACAATTAAGAATAACATCATCTACATGTTGACTTAAATAAAATACGAAATGGATACAAAATGTCGGCCCAAAACATAAGTAATTATCAATGTGAATCAACCAATGTTGGCCACAAAATTGTGAGGACCCAAAACAACATCCTCAAACACAAAAAATCTTCAATAACTATTCCTCAAAGATCCACAACATGCTACAATCATCCTGTCGTCCATGAACATGAAAAATATGAACACGCAAAAGAAACCACCAATCATGAGCGCAAAGATCAATGTAGATGTACAAATCAGATAGAGCATTATCTAGAAACATCCACAAGCATCATGGATCATCAGAGAAGCATCTGTGACAACTGAACTTACTAGAATTACATCATCCTCTTTTAGGAACACCAACTGAAGCAACATAAAAACTTTTAGAACACATAAACTCATAACTCAATCAAATCTTCATGCGGATCTCTGAAACTTTCTATGGATAAACTAGATATACTCAACAACAAACCCTTTAATCCACAACCTCTAATCATCAACATAATGAGCTAGCCAACATACAAAACTTCACTTCACTACTGATGACCTACAACTTATTTTATTACAATTTTCTCAATATCCTTGACATATACAGCCTCTAATGCATTAATGCCAATAGTGTTGACATCAATGATAACCACATATCAGCAACATCCAACAGGTATTTGGTTGTTGATATTTCAAAAGAAAAGTTTAATGGTCAATTAGTGCCCTATGTTTCTAACTTGGGGCATTACATGGATGAATAAAGGTAGTGAATATGAGTTAAGGTACCTTTTTGAGATGTTTGGAAGGATACAATATAGTAAATTAGTTATGGTTTTAATGCAAGTAGAATTTTCTTATATACTAATTAGTGAATAGGATTACATGCAAGACACCATTTGAGGTAGTGTATAGCAATAATCCAATGAATGTATCATAATTGATTGACATTAATAATGACAAATAAATAATTACAAAATTATGAGAATTTATAGATCGTATGATGATGTTACACATGAGGAGGTAAGAAATGAGTTGCAAAAGATTAATATTAAATTTATGAAGAAGGATAACAAAAGAATAAGACATAAGGAGTTTTAAATAGTTGCATATCGAAGAAAGAAAGGTCATGCAGTACAAGGATGGGGGGTCTTGTCAAACAACCCATCCAAGTAGCCACTCAAAAAAAAATCCTCATTCCAACAATGTGCAAGAATTTTCAACTAATTTTAATGAAATAAACTCGTATTTGCAAAATAATAATAATAATAATATGTGCAAGCCAAATCCTTCAAATTCAAATTAGTTTTTCTTTACAATAATTTTTATATCAACAAAAACTAAATCACATAAAAAATAAGCAAAAAAATCTTGTAAATGCACCTCTCAATATTTGCTTCTCTCTTCCTGGGACATTGGGATTTTCAATATTGCAACTTCTTCTTGTAAATTCACTACTGAAAATCCCTCATCAAATTTTCTTCATTTTAGCACTTGGGTGTTCTCTCCTTTTTTCTCATCTTCTAGAGCTATATATTAAAATTTTGAAATCACTCCTAATATGGTGTTGAAAACCTCCTGCAACCACTAGTAATTTTGGAAAAAATACATGCACAAGTGTAACTCCCTTCTACAACAACTCTCAACATGCCTAACACCCAAAATTAGCTCCTACTTGTACATGTACATTAAAGTTCTCTTCTAGGACATTATTTAATATCCCAAAATTCAATTTTCTCAACTTTGGGTGTTGTGTTTCAATTTTTACATATTTTTGGTTTTTTCCAGCACATTAAATGTGCACCATACAATTCACCAAAAAATAAAATAATAGTTGCATTGATTTGGCCCCATTTTTCACCCTTTTATAAGATTGAAACATTAAAATATCTTTCCAACTTAATAAATATGTTTTCACTCTCTGAGAGTGCCCAAACTAGGTGCCTGAAAAATGCTTGTAGCTAGAAATCACACAAAAAATAAGAAAAAGAAAAGAAAATATTTTTTTGGAGATGGAGGTTTCCATAGTACACTTGGATGCTCCTGCATAAACACCTATGGTAAGTGAAATTTTCCATGACCTAAAACTCAAGAACATTTGAAATTCATGTGCTTCCCTTTAATTAATCCTTCTTTCTTATCACTTGTTTCTTTTCCTTCACCTAGCTCTAAAAATTCCTATCCCTTCCTTCCTTCATCTTTCCCCTCTTTCTTCCCCTCATTAAATTTACCTCGCTATACCATGGTCCATATTTCCATACCACCTTATCATTCACAATATCTATACATAAATCAACATTAATAAATTCATAAAAATCAATGAGCTATATTTGCACATCTTTCTCACCTATTTCTCCTTCATCCCCTTCTTCTATTACAACAAAAGTCATCATACCTTAATTTATTTCAATTTGTAACCTATTATTAATCCACCTTACCATCTCTCTTTCTTCACTTCATTTTATCATTTCACCCTCACAAAAATTATCTTATTAGAAAAATTGACAAAATTCGATAAATAAATAATTACCTATGTTACCTTCTCCTTGCTCATTGCTGCAACTTTTTCTCCTTCAAAGAGGCATGTATCAGAAAAAACCTCTTTCTTTTCATCATTTTCTTCAATCATTTCTCCCTCAAATAATTTTTTTAATTTCCTTATCTCCTCTTTCAATTGGAGACTATCTTCTTGTCCATCATTCTCTTTGTCAAATCTAGGACTATCAAAATCCATTTTCAGAATTGCTACAACATCCACAAATTCATCTACTTGTTTTGCATGTAAATTATCACTAACATAATTAAATGATACCTCTCTTTTTGTTGATGTATCCTTCTTCTTTTCACCATTTTCTTCATCTTTTCCAAATCCTACAAACACATCATCTTCAAATAAAGCTAAATATTTAAAATTACCATTAACTCTATTGTCCATAGCAACCATTTTCTTCTCTTTATTCCTCCATTCTTTCTTTATGATTCTTTTTTATTCTTCATTTCTTCCAACTTCAATTCTATGGGATGCTCCCACATTTTCTTATTTCCATGCCCTTACAATCATAGGGTTGCAAAACTAAACTTTCTCATTGTTCTTTTCAATGTCCTCTTTGCCAAATCTCTAATTTTTCCCTTTCTTATCTTCACCCTCTTTCAAGAAGATCTTCTTTTCACATTCTCTTTTACCCATTTCAAACTCTTTGCTCTACTTCATCTCTATCACATCCAATATATCCTTGATCTTCTTTAATTCCTTAATAATAAACTTATCAAATCTCTTGTGTTGTCATTCTTCCCATGATAAAATTCTCATAGGTCTTCTCATGACCCATCCTATCCTCTTCTTCAAATATTTTTTATCAAATACTTTCCACACACACACACAACTATCCTCTACCAACATAAATTCTAGAAGATGCAACTCTACTCTTCCTCTACCCACTCTCTCTCAATGGAGGAACCTTGTACACACTTTGTTGGAGTATGATACCAATGAGAGGGGGGTGAATTAGTGGTATGAAAAATTTCAAATTGTAGACGTCCAAGTTATCCTGATTGGCATCATACAGCTGATCTTGATTTACTAATCACATCTTTACTAACCTATTAATTAAATAATCCTAATTTAATTAATTCATCACAAGTCCTCTTTTAATTAAATATTTCATTTTATTTGATTAAATCGTAATTCCTCTTTTAATTAAATAATTCATTTTATTTGATTAAATCATATTTCCTCTTTTGATTAAATAAATCACCCTTATTTTATCTAACATCACCCCTTTTAATTAAATAAAAAAAACTTTATTTAATTAAATTTCCATTAATCCTCTCATTTGATTTAAATAAATCCAAAAATCTAAATCAAATGTCAAATCAAACAAAATCCCATCTAAGTTAATTAAATCCTAATTAACTCTAACTCTAATCCATCAAATCCTCTAGATTTTGCAACTTGCATGCATAAATCAATTTAATTGATTTATAAATTCTTCTATTTTCATTCAAAGGGCATCTCATTGGAATATTCCCTAATTTGAAATCTCCCTCCAAAAGGGATTTGTCCCGCAACATGGAATTTAAGTCTCTTACAAGTCCTTTTTCTTGAGCCAAGTGGCATTAACTCCTCTTTCACATCTTCCTCCACAAGCCACCTTTCAAATTTCAAATTTCCACCTAATTGCATTTATTTGCATATTGACCAAAATGTGCTCCACCTTTCTTCAATAGCATGTTGACAAGTGGCACAATGCCATTGGGTCAAGTTTAATCCCACATTCTCCCTATTTCTCATTTCTCCCTCCTTTTTTCTTATAAATAGAGAGCTTCTCTATTGTTTTGGGATCCAGAACTTGATGCAAAGTCATTATCTTTAGTTTTTATGCAATTCCATCCATTGTTCATCAAGCTTAGCTAGGTTATGGTCAAATTCTCATCAAGGAGCACAATCATCAACAATCTTCATCAAAGCTTTGCAAGGAATTGGGAAAGGGCTTCTTTCCATATCAAAGAAGCACCAATTCCCCCATGAGATGCTAGGTTTGGATGTTTTGAGCAAGATTTAGTAGTTTCCATTTGATTAAATTTAATTTGTTTCTTGTTCTTTGCATTTGAATGAATTGCATGGGGAATTTTTGTTGTAGAATAGTTTTATGACTAACATTGGATTTTTTGATGATGTTTGAGCAGGTCTAGATCAACCAGTCACACAAATAACCTTGAATTAATCTTTCAAAACTTTGACCTTATAAAATGCAAGATCAGAATAGTTCAACTATCAAGTGCAACATCATGTATGTAAATCTATCAAACTTGACTCATCACAAAGAGTATACATAGATCTTCAATTTGACTTAATCAATTTGCACCAATTTATTCTCATGTTATTTCAATGATACAAACATTCATTTATTGAATGTAACATCATCACAATTAAATGTGAAATACTTGAGCAAACTCAAAGATAATTAGAAGAAGGCAATCACACCATAACACAATTTTTTTCACGAGTTGAAAAACCTCATAAGGATGACAAACCACTCAGTAAAATTCCTTATTGGCAAAGCCTCATTGGCTACAAAATGCCTCACTAGAAAAGCCTCATTGGCTACAAAATGCCTCATTGGAAAAGCCTCACTGGCTACAAAATTCCTCACTAGCAAAGCCTCACTGGTTATAGAATGCCTCATTGGTAAAAGTTCAATCTTTGTATCACTAACATGACCTCATACAACACATTCTCAAACATGAATAAATCAATTACAGAGGGTTACCATGTTTCACTGCACAACATTTATTCTTTCCATCTTAACACATTCAATATCCTAAAGATTCATTGAATTGGAATCTTCAAAAAGACAAAATGTATCAGATTATACACTTCACTATTTTGCATACAGTTTTGCAAAAAAACATTTTAGAATTTTGCTCAAAAATTCAACATGATATCTCTGTGAAAGCACCAAATCAATAACAGTGATAAATCATTGTTTATGTAAACAATCAATAGTACACATAATGCTTCCATCTATCACACATTAAAACTATCAAATGTAACCTTCAAAATCTATTCAAACTATTTCATAACTACCTCTAAAGTGTCATCGAGATGCTTTTGTGTTCAACCAAATTTAACCTACCTTTTACCATGGTCGATACAATATGCAAGTTGTGTGTATACATTTAGCACAAGACACACTTAACAAACTATGAGAATAATTTTTCTTTACGCAGTCAACACTTCCAACAAACTATGTGTACATATTAAACAATAGACACATGCCCTCAAGTAGACTTCAGATTTGCAAGACACGGCCTATGTAAAGGCTTTTAATAAATCTACAAAATGATTTAAATGGGCCATGCCCTAGCATTAAGATCTGAAGACTCAAAACATATAGATTCTTGACTTAAACAATATTCATACCCTTGTGATACTTTATTGACATATAATCAGCAATAAAACCATGGTGTAAACCCCCATTTAAACAACATCAACCAAACTAGGAAATGACCATGATATGCCCAAGAGATAGGGTTTTGAAAACAAAAAACTATAAGCCCATGTGCCAAAAGACAAGTAACACTTTCAAACTCCATGATGAATATGAAATCAAGGTTGATAGCATACACTATGAAACAAGAGAACCTGACTACTATCTACATGAAGAACTCAACCATAGCAAAAAGAATGACCTTATTCTCTTAATAATTTCTTATTTAACCAAATACCATAGAGATTAAGGACACGGGTTACCAATACACTCATCATTGAAAACCATTTTCTGAATAGCCAACCGCAAAACCACACTATCCTCCATGTTTTCCTTTCTTCACCAAGCTTCTATACCGACATTTTCATGAAGCTCTCCAAGCCCTAAATTAGCTATGAATAAATTTCCTTGTATTTACCAAATAAAAACTATTAGAGCACAATCATAGTGTTGATATCCTTCACAAAAAACATTCAATTTGAGCCACTTAATGATATTGGTGTTCCCACTCAACTATGTTTCCTTTGCAAATCAACATAATTATCATTGTGTCAATGTAAACATCATAATACCCAAATGATATATGTCGATCTACCTTGTTCATTTTTATGAAAGTGAACAACCTTCATAATGACCAAGACTCATGTGTCGGTCTAGAAAAACTCATATACATATCAAATATTGTTGTCTCAATAAAAATTGCTATCTCAATGACTTTTCAATGTCAAAGACACCCATAAACATAGAAATATAGTCTACATTTGTAACAAAATAATATTTCCATCCCAATGATATTTAACACCAATCAAACAAAAATAAACCTTCAATGAAAGCCAAAAATGTATGCCAAACCTGTATATATACCAATGTGTATCACCTCAATATGTTCCAAGTTGAACATTCAACCTGATATCAATGCCAAAACCAATGTCAAAGGGGAAAAAAACTCCCTCTTTTGCATTGATGTCAAACGTTGCCTAGTACCTGAAAGAATATCTCCTATAGATCTGCATCATGCTCATCAAACCAACCATATTAACAAACCAACAAACAATTTATGTTAAGAACATCATATATGCAATGACCAAATTAGCACCAAATGTATCATAAAAAACAAAATTTGAATTCCTGGCAACAAAAATTGAATGTTACATAATTGAAGCTGTATGTTTTTCTCCCCCTTTCGACAACAATGCCAAAGGTCAAAGGGGTGTGAAACAACAAATATCTTCCAAAAGAATGGAAAACAACACTAAAAAACTAAATAAAATATAACCAAGGGATGAAGAATAGGTTGTTAAGACTCTCCCTAAAACCTTGTTTAATAGGAAATTGTTGTTTGCAAATCACTCCCCCTATCAAGAAAGATAACCACTACATAGTGGAAGAAAGAATAACACTTGTTCAAGAACACTATCTAAAGGAAAATATTGCATATTGTCAAAGCA